>WEDG01011644.1:0-75932 GCA_017591395.1 Schistocephalus solidus
CTATATGCACATGATGAACTTGAATTGCATCAACTTGTTATACCTGAACCTAGTACACATAAAATGTTTAGATTTATATCATTTTTGAAAATAATATCGAAATATCTTGTCTGCTATTGCTTCAGAAAATCAGAAAAAATGAGGGCACACATTAGATTCTGTTTTATTTTTTTCCTGAATAAAATATCGGACAATTCTTCGTTGAAATTGAGAAAACCCACCATGCAAATTTCTGATCCGAAACCTCCCGTCAGTATTAAAAACAATAGATCTTGATTCATTCGGAACTTTTAGAAATTTGATGTCTCAGTATTGCTCACTTTTCTCTAAATTTGGTGCCCATTTTTTGGGGAATGTCAATATTTACTTCCAATCAATGTGAAAAACTCATACGCATCAATGAATACTTTACTACTGAGACTGACGATGTAAAATACGCGCATTTACCTATTTTTGGGAAAATTTTACTTGATATCCCTTCCGATTTCTTTTACTCTTTTGCCTTTAACGTTGAGGTCTCAGCATCTCAAAGACTTTCATTGCTGACCAAAATCCATTAATTTTGGTCAAACGTTTGTGCCGATAAAACACACGTTGGTTTCTTTCCCGGCGCATACTCAGCTCAATATCTTCGAGGATATACACTTTGTATTTGCCGGAATACAACTATAATTGAACATAGAGTTCCCCTCATCAGCTGAAAAAATGCCTTCCACTAATGCTAGTCTCCTGACATTTGTATCCGAGATTTGCCTTGCATCTGGTGTTAACAAACTTTTGGCTTAATTTCGACAGCTTGAGATCTGCCTAGTTTTTCACCTTATCATATTATATCTAATTCAAGTGAAACCTGCCACTTTATAACGTCTCAAAGAAGCGGAAATAGCTCAAAAGATACACTCAGCTTTACCAGATCGCTTGGCCTCAGCCCTGACGATTGGCCAATTCTCGAGTCACAATCGACCTCCATGTCACAGAATAGTAAGTTAATGCAAAAACTGGGTCTAATTCATCCTGTTACCATCCCAAGTCAATCTCACTTGTTCTAGCCACACAATCGAATACACCAAATAATTTCCCAGGCAAATCTTTGCCTGTTCCTGATTCAAATTGCAAAATTAATTTTTTCAGTTCAGTTTTATTAAGGGAAATATAGGCGAAGTCTTTGAGCTCCCTATTGATGTCAGTGATACGGTATAGTAAAAAAAGGCTGACATATAATGGACCTTGGACAAAGGGTTATCTCCCCGACACACTGCAGGGCATCGGACAAACAATTATAAAATAATGGTACTCAAAAATATGGAGTAGTATGTTATATGACGTGAAAATTGTGGATGGGAATATGTTTCAGGAAAGGTGTTAGGTTCGGATGTCGTGGTGGTACTTATGGCTGTACTGGTCAAACTTCCGCTTAAAAGTGTCAGCGGATGGGGACATGATTATGTCGGCCGGCAGAGCATTCCAGGCCTTAATCACTCTGTTGGAGAAGAAGAACCTTATTTATTTATTAATTGCCAGTTTACAGGCAAGGTCAAAAGGGATATATACAGTAGAGGGGTCAAGCTGACAGTGAAAAAAACTCCTGATCGTTCTTTAAAAGTATTTTTCAGGAGAAAAAAAACTGCAGCTTGTTGAACAGATTAAAGTTTAGGACAGGGAAGTGTTGACAC
The DNA here is from genome assembly GCA_017591395.1 of Schistocephalus solidus. Classification (NCBI taxonomy): domain Eukaryota; kingdom Metazoa; phylum Platyhelminthes; class Cestoda; order Diphyllobothriidea; family Diphyllobothriidae; genus Schistocephalus; species Schistocephalus solidus. Next base: position 1,674 of record WEDG01011644.1, read on the forward strand.
AGGTGCACGGTGTAGTACTTATCCTTTCGGTGTTGTGGATCTGGTCTTCTGTACTAGCAGCAAGTATGCCGGCGAGCGGCTGCTCGCTGTAGACTGAGGAATAACCCGATTACGGACTGCAGAGCCAGCAATATTGCCTTCAGCATGAAGTCCGGCATAGGATTCAGAGTCCGTGGACGCCATCAGAACGGAAGAGAGCTTCCAGAGAATCAGCACCCAAAATTCGTGGAAGGTGTCCTGAATGTAGAAAACTAGTGATAGCTCTCGTAAACAAAGGATAGTTTTGCTGAATTTTAATACTTCTGGGTAGTTTATTTCCAGATTGCTATAGCGTTTACCGAAAAAAACTGACGGTATTTAACGGTGCGTGCCAAAGGAAGAAATAAGAATACATCTCTATGATTGGTGCGCCGACAGTGGTCGAGCTGCCTCAGGGATGTAAGGGGTTAAAGGTAAAACCGTTTAAAAAGCTTGAACAGTAAAAAAATAGTCCCTTCTGTAATCTACGAAGCCACAACGGGTCGAGGCTTGTAAGCTCACAGCGTTGTTGGTAGGACAGGTTTCTGTGCTCTGAAGTAATAACTCTTTTAGTAAAGAAGTGCTGGACTGATTCTATCTTCCTCCGTTCACTCGCGTGCAGAAGGCTAAATAGAAACGAGCAGTATTCCAGACTAGGTCTGACATACATTTTATAAAGGCTGGTCCTAATATTGAGGGTTTTAAAAATTTCTGAGAATAAACCCAGTGGTTTGGCGTGCTTTAGAGACAATCAGGGCGCAGTGCTCTGACAGATTAAGATTACTAGAATATGATATGCCCAGATCCTTTATAACCCCGGGCACATTTAAGTCATGACCGTCTATGCTTAGATGAGGCTGATGGTTGTCACAACTAACCATAACGGAGCATTTGTGCCAAGAGAGCGAAAGGCGCCATGTGCGACACCACTGAGCGAAGGCTTGAAGATCCTTTTTTTAAGAGCTCAAGCACAATGTGGCGATCAACCGGTTTATAACGATAGGCAACTTTTAAATCATCAGCGTACATAAAGGGCCTACCATACTGAAAACAATCAGGAACATCGTTCACAAAAAGGCAAAATAGAAGCGGGCCGAGTACACTACCCTGAATAACTCCATTCCTTACGTGCATGGGGTTGGAGATAACATCGGAAATTTTTACCCGTTGTGCGCGATCATTCAAATAGGAGGATATTAAGTTCAGAAGCTTGTTACCTATGCCGAAGGAGGTAAGTTTCAGCAGGAGGAGATCGTGGTCAACACGATCAAAAGCCTTCGTGAAGTCGAAATAAACGGTGTAAATTGCAAAACCACTATCTCTAGATTGTAGCACATGATCAAAGTAAGAGAGCTGGCAGGTGTCACAAGATCTTTTTTCGAGAAACCCATGCTGAGCCACATTAAGTAGGTTATTCTCTGTTAGGTGACGCATCAACTTGTCTTTAATCAAGGTCTCTAATATCTTTGAGGCTGCTGGTAGTGTATTTATTGGCCTAAAGTCGTCAAATGACGTAGTTCGGCCGTGTTTGGGTATAGGCAAAATGTGCGATTCCTTCCATAAAATAGGGAAGGTTTCACTTTCAAGAGCAAGATTAAATATCTTATACAGAAGTGACGGAAATACATCATTTGCATCCGCCTTTAGAACGCTGACCGGGACGCCATCTGGTCCAGGACTGTAAGATTGGCGAGAACGCCGAATGGCTACGGTTACGTCCCAGAGGGTAAAAGTTATGTTTTCGAGGACGTTACCGGTCCAAACCCGGACGTTTGGAAAGGGGGCGACCGAATGTTCACTGAAAATTCTAGACAAGAAAGCATTGAAGCTATCAGCCGTCAACTTAGCGTCAGCTATAGGGTTTCCAAAAGCGTCTCGAAGTACAGGGTACTGAGTTTTTCTCTCGCTTTACTGTCCGCGAAAAGAGTTTTGCAACATTGTACGAAGGGTTTTCGGCAAAGTTAACCTCTTCAGCTAGTCGCTTTTCGTCGGAGAGCCTCTTAGACTGTTCAAAGATTTGCTGGATCAATGGCAGGACGGAAGTGTCATTTAGTCGATGAAAACGACGCAAGAGTCTACGCAATCTACGGCGGAAAGATAAAGGGAGGTGGACTTCATCCTTGACATTAATTATTTTCTTAAGAGGAACAAAACGAGAAATTAGTGGACCTAGAACTTGGTAGAATGTATCAGTACAAACATTCACATCCAAACATAGAAAGAAGTTAGTCCAATCGTGAGAATTAAGATGTGTTAGTAATTCCCCCCATATTTGCCGTCCTACCTACTTCACCCTTTCCCATATTTTTCTCACCACGTAGGCTCTGTTGTTATACGTGTTCGCTGCGTGTCCAGTTACACCAACTTGACCTCCATCTGCTATTTGCGGTGAGGTGCAGTCATGCGTGAAACAGTTGGTTGTTTGAGGGCTTATATTGCGGTTTTATCTTACGCTGGGTTGATTCTTTTAGTGCTACATCTTCTCCTTTTCCGTTAGGTTTGCTGTGGTGCGTGTTGCCCGTTTGGGTACTTGTGTTGGCATCTGCTGTCTGTTGTTACATTGTTATCGGACACGGGTGGTGGTCACAGTCCGAAGGGGTTTTAAAATGTTTTTTTTAATGGCGTTGTTTTTTTGACGGGGGAGAAAGGTGCATTGCCTCTAACTGCCTCTACTTACGCAGCGGGATACCAAGCCAAATTTCAAGTCACCTCCTAGCCCTGCCTGTTGTGTTTATGGATATCTCAACCATCCCTTTTACATCGTCCCTTCCCTCGATTTAACTTAAAGAACTCATTGGCATCCTGAGCTCTACGTGTTTGCTTTTACTTACAGTTGCGTATAGGGCTTGAGTTAGTGTTAGTATTTGTCTTATTTTTGGGGGTATGTTTAAGGTTATGGTAGGGGTAAGTGTTAGGTTTAGGTTTAAGCAAAGGGTTAGTTTTCGATTTTGGGTTGCGGCTGGTTTAAAGTTTTTGCTACATTAAAAAGTTCGGGTGTCGTTTACGATCAGGGCTACGTTGGCGTCACTGTTTGGGTTATGGTAATGGTAGGGGTTCGCGTAAGGGTAAGTTTAATTGCTGAGGTTAGGAGTATTTTTGGGCTTGGGATACGTGAAAAATTACGGTAACGGTTAGGGGTAGATTAAGGGTTTAATCTGAGGTAATTTTAAGGGTTTTTGTTACCTTTAAGGATGCGATTAGGTTTCCAGCTAAGGTAAGTAATAGTTAAATAGTTTTGTGTTAGGGTTAGGATTAGCAGTAAGGTAAGGTTTACGGTTATATAAGTCCGATAGTTATGTGTATCTGTCTACGTTTCCGTTTTGCATGAGGGCTATGGTTAAGAGCAATTAATGTTCGCTTTCTCAACCGCTACTTCTCCCAAGAGTTAGCGCTTTTGATCACCCTCCGTTCAGTCAGCGGAAGTCACATGAGCTCATATTTTTCTTTATATGCTACCCACTCCCTCCTTTTGTTCGTTTCCTTCCTGTTTATAATTTTATACGTTTACTTGACGTTCTTTACCTCAAGGTTTATTCTTCTCATTCTTAAGTTTTTGTTATCCTCTCCACCTCTCATCCACTTTAACTCTGACTCACGCAGCTCGCCCTGCTGTTACCTCCCAGCCTTCCCCTAGACTACCCATCAAAGCCATTTTTCTTTTCCTCATACGCCTTTTCATTTCCGTCGGTTTCAAGGCCCCAATTTACTGGGATAAGTTTTGCATTGCAGCTTACACGTACTTTGAATACACTTTTCCTACCCTCATTCTTGCATTTCATTCTTCCACTTAAAAATGCATATCTACCGACCATTACTTTTGCTTACCTCATGAATATACGCGCTCATGCGTCTTTCCATGTTTTCCTTCCGGTTTACCTTAACGCATCCCGTCACCTCACCCATTACCAGCCTTCAGATATTCCTATTCATTCTAATTTTTCCCTTTAAATTCCCCTTTCTACATCTCAACTTTCAATTGCCTCCCCCCTTCATCATGCATTCGTTATTTTCCCCGTCCAACCGTTCCCCGCCTCAGCGATCACGCTACATTCCCTTTCAATTTCCTACATTCCAATCCCATACTATAAGGCCAGTTAGAAAAAAATGGGTAGTAAGACATTTGATGTTGAAGGGCAAACAGGACGCATTTAATAATTGGGGGGAGGTTTATCATCTTTGCCATAAGTTTTTCGGTTTCTTAAAATCTAAATAACACAATTATCTTCGTGCTTACCTTCATTGCTTTTAGCGGCATATCTTCCGCAGGAGGGTCGAATACGAGTGGTCTGCGCTCCCGGGGTCTTCATCGCATTTCGGTTGATTTTATTTCCCACATATCCTTTCCATGTGGGCTGCCTTTGAGTTCAGTGGATAGATGTGCGCTATGTGGCAATTCGAAAAGTTTCCTATGTCTCCGGCAATTTCTTAAACTACAGCTCATACCACAAGTGGTACTGGGATTCATCAAGGTGAGCCCATACTTCCCTATCAGATACAGTACTACTCACGTATATTTTGGGTTTGAGACTACTCCAGTAGTATTCTATGGCATTTGAAGCATGCCGGTATCAGGGTTCACCAGTTTATTACGGTGATTCACGGTTAGCAGTTTGTAGCCTTCTTCTGTTAGACGGCTGTTGGCCTTCCATTAGTCTGTTAGTATGACGTTTCCCATTGCTACCCACTTTTTACTTGCCGCTTTCAATGTCAGCCAGCTGCAATTTTTTACTTGCTCGAGGAGAGCTATATTCCTGTTAGTTTCATACATCCCAGCTACCCCTTACTGCCATTTGCCCTTATTTAACTTCCGTCTTGTTATCATCGTTTCATCTACCTGTAAAGTGATGCCTTTGTCGTCTCTCTGGCCCATAACCCCCAGTACCGCATTAGTTGATACATTTCGGCAAATGCAGATAAAAAATGCCAACAGAGACAACGGGGACTGGAACGGCTATTGCTGGTTCAAAAGCCGTAATCAGCCCGTCAAACCCAACACCAAGTGGCAACCCACCCGAGGCTCGAACCCGCAACCTGTTGATCAGAAATCAAACGTTTTTACCATTGAGCCATGGGCTCGCTGACTTACCAGATGAGATTGGGAATATTGACAATCATTGATGAACGCTCACCACTCACTAAGGGAACTCACTCGTCCCGTTCTGTCTTTGGGCTCAATATCGAGCCCCGGCAGCAGCTGCACAGCGGCTAGTATTAGTAAAGGCATAAATTCGGCAAATTCCGTACCACTGCACAGCCTTGTTCCAGTGTACTCCTACCGAGGCGATGTTTTTTCCGCTCGCACTTCCGACCTATGGAACTCCCTACACCATGGTGTCAAATAACAATTGCCACGGTAATCATTCTGCTTCAAATTACTCCCTACCTTTTGCTTAACAATGAACCCTTTTCTTTCCTGTTTTGAGGTTATAAGCAAAACGTTCAAAGATTATTATCAGCAGAGAACAATAACCGTACAGTTATTCGTTGTTTTCTGCCCAAATTCCAACTGTTGTTTGCTTCTACTCATTATCTGTGTTATGCAGTGATGGGTTGCAGCTGATGAACCGTCGAAAATGTTATTGGTACTAATAACTTCTGTACACGCCTGTACTCCATTCATACCAGGAAAATGCTTTAAACGTGCACCTGTTTAAAAAGAGCACTCTGTGCACATTCTCTACGTACATTATCCATACCACTTGTAGGCAAAACCTCATTATATTTTCCCTGTATCCAGCAAATGCCCTACAGTACCTACTGCATTACGCGCAACAATGCGCACACGTGTCTCCAAATGCTGCAAACGCACAAAATAGTTCATTGACGTGTACAGTTTTGGAGATTTGACCTGCAATTTTTGTTGTACGCTTATCAAATTTTTGATATACTTCCGCTGCATGTAACAAGGAGTTCAAAGGTGCCCACCTTTATTTCTCTTTAATAAACTAAACGGAACTGAACTGAACAGAAGGACTAGTGAGGAGGATGATTAATTCAGATAAGTTCTCGACGGGTCGCCACTTTGAACTTTTTAAGAAGAGAAGGACCTTGGTTTTCTAATAACCTTTTAACTAAAGCCATCTTCAGAGAGTCGTAAGGCAACTAAATGTGTGACACAGATATTATTTGCGCTCAAATAAGGATTTGCGCCCATTTATAAGGAACGGATCAGAAAAATATATGAGGTATTTATTCGATTTCACTTAGAGAATGCCATACCGGCCTAGCATCCATGGATTAAGCAGGATTACATACAACTGGAAATAAATGCAGCAGAGGGTTACGACCATGGTCAAGAAGCATAGTCATCTGCCTTACAAAGCAAGACTGACTTGATTATTTTCTTCTAAATTAAAGTAATATAAACGGTGAATTCATAAAAACCTACCAGATAGTCAAAGACCATGAATGAGCCCTAGAATTTGACGATGTCCTCAAATTTGCTCTGATAGCAAATCTGCCAGTTCAGCGCTTTAGATTACAGAGGAATTTGTTTAAAATGGACGTTCAAGAGAATGCCTTCTTGTTTTTTGAGCAGAAAAACGCACCTGCTGACGATTTTGTCCTTTCAAGTGCTCTTAAAAAATTAAATGTGAACTAGAACCAACATTTCTGATAAAGTAATATACATACAGTAAAGACTGGCAGTAGCGGAAGCTCACGCATTGTTCACACATTTCGATGCCCTTACATTTATATTTGTGAGAATGACGAATGTAAAATTTGATTTTAATGTCATTTTTGGACGTTGATAAAGTGCTCAAGGGTGAACGCCCAATCACCTCAATAGAGTGACTTAAAACCCTCGCACATCAGATTCTATACAAGAACTAGGTTTAAAATGTGTCATGTTTCCGTATGATATCAAAATCTTAAATGTCATCCACGGCGATGCCGACGAGGCGAAATTATAATTCAGTCACAAATTCATGACCGAAGTATCAAAACCCGGGTGAAAATCTGTTGGAGACTTTCATCGTTTTGTTATCCAAATAATGAGATCCTACTGTGTTTTTTTGTTGCAGTGGCATTCCGTCCAAGTAATAGACACAGGTACCAAGGATTTGGTTTCGCTTTTCCAGGCTGAGCATGGTAAACCCAATTGAATTAAATGGCAGGAGCTATCGGTGTAACCACTCTCACAAACGTGCATCGTCGGCAGCACCGTGGATAGCATTTTAGCTTTTGATATCGTATTGAAAGACGGCACACTTAAAACCTAGTTCCTGTACACAATTAGTTGCATGAGGCTTTACAAAGAGTTTGCATATTGTGCGGCGCTTTGACTGCTTCTGTACTATTAAAATGATTTTCGATTCATCACTGCAATTAACGTGCAGGGCCACCATTCAGAGTACCTCTGTCCCAAGCAACATTTGAGGTGATTATGTAGCTGTTCCCTTAAACTATGTATTGGAACCATGGAATACAACACGTTCCAGATTAGTGTAATGCCTCAGCTTATGGAGGTCTTAAAACGTCACCTTTATTGACATATGCTACAGCAGCAACAGGCGTAATATGTGATAGTTTAACCTGAAAACCAATTTGCCTTACTTTAACTAAATTTTGCATCCCAATGATGCTCTAATTTCCTTATTTAGGTGCCTATTCACTCGATTTATCTGAAAATATAAGGAATTACAACGGTAAGACTCTTTATGTGAAATATAGTGTACACCTAAACGAAAAAAAGAAAGTTGATCAGTCTGAACAATGAAGCTTGTGATTTTCCACCTTTATATCTGCAGGCCATTATTTGGGCTACTCCACGAGGAAGACTGGAAAATGAATGAGTAAGAAATTTTAACACAATGCAAGACGCTTACCTCTGCTTCTCATTATTTGGAACATGTAAAGGTGTAATGAAGTTATCCTAATATCAAGATAAGAGGCTTTCACAATGTGTGGTTCATCAAGGGCACTGGTGCAGTCTTGAATCGTTTCAAGCAAGATCGTACTGCACGATCTTACCTAACGAAATCCGCATTATGCACTTACAAATAAAATATATATTCTTTTTGTATGGTCTTCTCCACGATGTTGCGGCGTATAATGTCAGGTCAACGCGCCTGAAGTTTATCAAACGTTTACCATTACTGTTTCTTAGATTAAGTGTTGTGTGTAGTTTTCGAGCCACAGGAGGAATTTCATTCTCGAAAGACTCCTGGTAAAAGTAGATGATGACGTTAGTGTAAATTCAAAAAGACGTTTTACTGGAATCTTGTCTGCACGAGGATAAGTAAATTCCTTCGCGCTTTCAGTTTTTTAAAAACTGTTTCTTCTCGTTTCAGTGGTAATTGACCCCATATTCTCGTAATAATGTCGAGTAAAATTTGCTATTCCTATGAAAATAGACTGGAGACATTGTGCTTACCACTAAGTTTTGGCCGTATTCTCCATTGTCTCGAGGCCACCATCCTTCCTCATAATTTTTTAAGAGTCCTGTTTGGCGTACTCTACAAAATGTAGCTATGAAATGATTTATGGTTTTATAGTCGCTTAGGTGGATAAATAATATCGGATATCCACCATCATCTGAAAATGAAGACAGCCTGATTTACCGTGCTTGCGTATTTGCAATTTTAATACAAATAACTTAGGTGATGTCCTTTTTTATAGGGATTGACCATTCAAAAGGGCAAAAGAGGCCAAAAAAGGAGGAACAAAATAAGGCTTCACAGTCAAACAAAGACACACCACTGGCCACCTAATTCAACATATTTAGATAAAAGTAAAATGACCTAATATTAACTGCTATGCGAGAACATACAGTTCATCCAGCTAGCTTGAAGGGAATATGAAATCCAATGGAGAATGTTCATTTAAAATTTACTCCTTATCAGTTTTTGTACCGTGCAGGGAATCACAGACGTCCTTCAGTTTGAGAGGTACAATTGCAATCCCGTCATCTTATTAATGTGCCATCTTAAAAACATTGCATTAATTACGAACAGTAATAAAAAATGTAATGTGATTATTGTTTAGCACAAATTTTATTTAAAGCATAGGGAAAAATGATTTCAGCTTGAAAATACAAGTCCAACAGCATACTGAGATCTGATATTACACTATTGAGAAGTCATCTAATATTGCCTCATTTGTTCCCTCGCGATGTAACATAGCCCACATACAGCAGGTAAGAACAGAGCCCAGAGGTTTTCATCAGCCTTTTCTACTAGTATACTTCCAGTTATTTTCTGCAAATCGAACGACTACATGCTTTTCAGAAAGTTTTTGCTGGTGCCGATTGTTTGTCTGTTAACTATTGCCTATCCTTTTCCACCACTTTCTAAATTTTTTATAACGATCAAGGACTCCATTTGCATTTAATGTTCATCTACTATGGAGCAGAATGAAATCAAGTTACTGAAAACCCATAGTCCTAGGTCAATTTCTGACTAATTAACCCGCAAATAATTAAATTATACGACGAGCTTTCTGGTGTCCTTGAAAAGCCAACCTAAGTTGAATTTAGGGGCGCTACTTGTGAGTTTTGACGAATTTCCTTCCGAGGTGTTGGGAGCTCATATTGGTCATGGTATTTGTATCTGATATGTGTAATCGAATGGTCAATTTATATTTAGTTGTTGCTTATTTTTAAAAAATAATCAAATCTTATGACCGATAACGTTGGATGAACACACCGCTATCTAGAATAGCAGGGACACGTTTATATATATATATATATATATATATTGATGCCTTTATACTAAAGGCACGCAGTTAAGTATACGTATTTTCTTACTAAAATAAGTACTTACCCGGGTTATAAAAAGAACGGATAAAAATAAGATTAGGTGCGTACGATGGATCCTTTAGACTGCTGAGATTCTGAAATATATGTAAGAAAACGTTTTTGGGAGTACAGCGCGGTGAGCAACTATGAGCGAAGCGGCCATGGTGCTGTAGATGTTCGCAAATTTCAAGCCCGGAGTGTTGCCGTTTATGATATTTTCTCGGGAAAGCGTTTCCAATGCTCACTTAAAAAAAAAATAAATTTATTAACTGTTGTACACTGTCTTTCGCTTTCGTCATCTTCAATATAACCGCTCGGGTTTCAACGACGGTGTTGTTAACAGCAGTTTATGTTTATTTTTGGAAGCTTTCTGTGGGCAAACCGATAGGCAAGTTGTGATCTACCTGCCAATATAACTGATGTGCTTTTGCATGTTTGAACTGAAAATGCAACACAGACAATCAAGGAATTTGCCATTAGAACTGTTAAGTCAGCTATCTATCCACCCAAACATGCTGGGTCGGCTTTGTGTTTGGCCCACGTACCGTTCATTCTGCAACGGAAGTAAGGAAATTGCTTTTACCTCTGATTTTCTTAAAATCCATTTATGGTCCGTGGACTGTTTTTGGGATCTTGCACTTTTCATGAAATTCAGTGTGGTCATGTCAAACTTCACTGATGCAGCCAACCATTCCTCCCTTAAGCATCTTTGCAAGAAAAATATCTCCCAGCTATTGCGCGGAGGTGGTACGTTAAAACAGAACTCATCGCCAAAATGAAATGTTTAATAAAAATATCTAAATGGCTGGTAATTTCATCCTTGTTACAATATGAGCTTCGCACATTTGTATTATTAGACTGAGTACGTCAGACGTCATAGCCACAGCGAATTCGGGAGAAAAATCATTATTACTATATTAAAGGGTCATCTAGTTCTAAAATGGTCTTGTATAAAATGCTGTCTGCACTGACTGTAACTAAGGTGTTTTACTAACATGTCTGCTGGGTCCCGTCACTTAGCCTTTGCTTTTCATATGGCTAAACGGTTAGCTGAATCATCCTTCATACTACAGCGGAGTCTTCAGACAGTCTTCCTTAATCGAATACACAATTCAACCCTCTTTCGGGAAGGCTTTGGCTAAAAGCGCCTTTAAAATCTGACGAGACTACCTTAAAAGACATGTATCTCGATGGTTTTGTTCATTTCTCATCTATTTGGCGGCTAGTTGCTCCGGCGAATTCGGAAAATGTCTCTATTTTCAAGGGCTCGTTCTCGGATGAGCAGTTTGACAACATTTGTTAATGAACGCTCATTGATCGCTTAGGGAACTTCTTCATCCCTTTCTGTCTTGGGCCTTAATCTCAAGTCCCGCCAGCAACTGCACAGCGGCTAGTAGTAGTAAAAACAAATAAACAATGCCTACGAAGACAAGGAGGCTGGAATAGCCATTTCTGACTCATTAGCCGTCATAAGCCAGTCATACCCAACTCCAGGTGATACCCGACCGGGGACTCGAACCCGCGACCTGCTGATCAGAAGTCCAACGATCTAGCCATTGAGCCGTGGGCTCGTTGTCTCACCAGATGAGATTGCGAATATTGAAATTCGTTGATGAACGCTCACCGATCGCTAAAGGAGTTCACTCGTCCCGTTCTGCCTTGGGGCTCACTGTATAACCCTGCTAGCAGTTGTACAGTGGCTGGTAGTAGTAAAGGCAGGTGAAAAATGCTGATAAAAACAAGAGAGACTGGAATGGCCATGCTTGGCTCATTAACCGTCATCAGCCAGTCGTACCCAAACGCAGATGGTGCTCCACCCGAGGCTCTGCCTTTACTACTACTACTACTACACTAAGTTGCTTGTAAATAAATAATGTTTTTCTGACGCCTGCTGGTATCATAGTTGACTGATCCAGCGCTCAATCAAAAGCCGGCACACTTCCGTGTCCAAACTACTTTACCTTTTCATTCGTGCTAAGGGGTTTCAAAACCGTTGTAAAATAATGTATTATTCTGAAAGCATGTTACTGAAAGTAAGCTCATGTTTCCTGTGTACTGGAACATACTATGATACCGCTTGTTTTACCCATCTTAAGCGCTTCAGTGCCTCTAAAGTTCAGGTTTCCATTCTGAGGGCATAATATATGCTTAGATGCTTCAATTTTACGACTCGAAACCCCCTGCGCGTGATCCTTGGAGCTTTGAAATCCTACGTCGTTCCGCTACTGCGCAGGTAGTTATGAATGTTTGAATCTGAGAAGTAGCAGTACTTTCACTACTCACTCTTTGTTTGCGTTGTCAACTAGAGATCATTAGGCGACTTCAAGGTATGTGACTGTGTCTTGTCTCACATCCCTCGTTTATTGCAACTTCATGGTATGTGACTGTGTCTTGTTTTGTCTTACATCCCTCGTTTATTGCATCGTTTTGTGTTTATATGTAACCTGTGTTAGACCCACATCAGTACTGAAATCGTTTGGAAGCATGAATTATCTTTATAAAATAAGGAAGGTCTGCTTTTACTACCGACCTGTTGCTCGTACCGTACAATGCGTGATCACGAGACGTGTCTACATCAGCTTCAAATATAAGCCCTTGGCATTTTTGTGCACTTCGAGTTCAACGAGCCATTCCCCCAAATATACCGGATTGTAGTGGTATCATATACTTCAATAAAAGCAAAGCTTAACGCAGAAAACTGTTCCGTTCGAAGGCAGTCATAAGCATATTGAGAATTTCAAAATTTATCAGGTGTTTTCAACGGCTGCTCTGTTGTTCATGACGATGCACAATTCGGTGAAAAGTACCAAGCGTAGTACAACTATGTGCAGCTCATTGAGTCAGTACAAATAGACCACATATTTTTCGTAGGAATGCAGTAGCTTTGTCTGTTTTTTTTTACCCATTGTAGGTTTCTGGCTTGACGTTATTTAGCTGTCCATACAGCCATGGAAGTTTGCTGGAAATTTAATTGACAGACCCATTTACTTATAGCAACTATGTTTCCATTTTGTTCAACAGTTTTGATGCTGATTTCAGACTTTCTACAACAGGCTGATCACTGCACAAAATGGACCACGGAGACACCACTCATGGTGAAACGATTGTCTCGTTTTATTGGAGCATTCTGTATAACCACCTGTGCGCTACTTTGGGGAGAACAAACGCTCTTCTTCGCCCCTATGAACCTCTGGTCTTGATTGCCTTGACCTTATCGGGGATCTTCTCTGTGAACCTCCTGCTCGCTCTGATTGATCGCCTTCGTACGTATCATTTGTTTAATAGATGGTGAAATGCAATATCGTTTCAGACAGCCCGGGGAACTGGAAGATCTTACTCTTCCGTTTTATTACTGCCTTGCCGCGAATGCGATCAATAAAAGCGCAAAAACTGCGAGAGGTGAAGAAATCAATTTTTGAATCTGTCCACGGAAAACATCCACAACTCCCTTACCGCCAGGCTCTGCCTCTTAAATCGATGTCAGCCGTGAGTCCTGTTTAGTATTAACTTCCACACGTCTCTCCACTAGGATGCCATAAAGTCTACAGCCCGCCAACTTTCCTCAAGCTCAGCTGTCGATTGGAAGTCTGGTCGAATGTCCGGGACTGTGTATCCGGCCAACGAGGAACTCAGTCACCTCCTCATACAGGCACGTTTTAATTTAGCTTGAACGCCTATTTCTCTCAGTCATTTCTACTCTTTCTAACTAACTTACTAACTAGCTTATATTGAGAAGACCCTGGGACTTGAATTCGAATCACTGTCGTCTACGCGTGAATGGCACTTCACCACTTTGACCTTATTGATTATTGGTTATACTGGCAATACCCACAGAAGAGTGGAACAATTATATTTTACTGATGGCAGAACCGGGACTACTATCGAGCAATAGACCTGAGTCTATTGAGGTTCGAAACATTCTCGGTCTCTTCTGAGGGAGTTGCTAAGTATCCATCTCAGCGAACAGCGTAGAAGCAGGAGGGAGAGAGCGTAAACCAAGTCGTCTAATGAGAGGTTGGTGTCACAAGCTTGAAAATTCTCGAGTACGACTCGGTTGTTTCCGAAGTACCTCTTCTTTCTTCGATATATTGGGTTGGATTGCATACTACCTCTGTTCATAAGCGGGAGGGGGGCAACTAGTGTATTAGATGCGCCCTTTATAAATGGGATCCCTTACTTGGAATAACATCTTGCGCAAGGAGGGTGGTGACTTGTGTACAACAAAGATTGCAGACTGATTTAGTAGCCTCGTGATCTATTCAAAGATTCCTTGAATTCAAGACTTCCCTCGACGCAAACTCTTCATTAGGGCTGAAGTCGAAGGCAGTTTTTTTTCTTAAGCAGACCGTCCCTGCTTCATCAACGTGAAGCCAGGAGAAAAAATAATTCAGACTTATTTCTTTGTGAGCTTCGGCGTGACAGTTCCCCTAACTGACAATGAGCTCGGCACTTAGTCTTTGCATGCTCCCATCTAAAACCGGCAGACTATCTTCTGTTTCGTCTTTGTGATATAGTTCCTTTACTGGGAGGACACTATTCTGTAGTTTATTGAAGAAGTATAATTACGTGTACAACTGGTCAGAGATGTCAGTATTAAGACAGACGTACAGTAAGGGCATTTCGGATCAACTACCTCTAAGCTTATAAAATTGTCTACAAGGAACTTATAGTAGAAGTCGTCCGTTTGCATACACACAGCAGTTCATGACTCTTAAACCGCTTTCTCAACACCCTCTAGATGCAAGAACTGTACCTCTGGACAAATCCCTTGCACACGGACGCCTTTCCCAGCGTTCGTCGTATGGAAGCTGAGGTAGTTCGTATGTGCCTTACAATGTTTCACGGTGATGAAAATAGCTGTGGAACTGTAAGTTGATCTACATACTGTTCAGTCCCCCTGTGTTTTGATTGCTAGTGTAACTGGCAATGCTACTGAAATCACCCAGGTTTCTGTACTGAAAACATGCCTCCGTGACTTTCTCGTTGGTATTCTGTGTCGATGAACTTGTCCCCGGAAAGTCTGGTTGTTTGTTAGACGAACCGATGTTTCACCCTTCAAAGTCGACGGGGGATTGTTGGGGCTTACAGATGATACTATCAACGTCCCCTTCCCCTCCCCTTTATTATTATTATTATTATTAATCACTGCCACCACCACCCTCTTCCTCCTCCTCCTCCTCCTCCCTCCTCCCTCCTCCTCCTCCTCCTCCCTCCTCCTCCTCCTCCTCATCACCTCTCACGCTCTCGAGGTTCAAACTACTAAAGCTGGTGTTGTGAGCGCAGTGACTAACCAAAAATTCACCGCAGTCTCTTGTTTGTCACACACTTGTTGGGCCGTCTCTCGACCCAGATCAGACTGCACTTCCTCTGCTAGCATATCGTTGGTGACTACCATAAGGCCTCGATAGGCTCTCCAGACAGGAGACTCGCATTATACCCCTAGTTATCACCCTCCCCATCCACCACTTTAAGGCTGACATGTGCGCCAGTTTGATGATAACGATGAAGAATCATGCAGAAGGATCGAAATGTCTTTATATTCCCACCCTACTTCGCAATCAACAGTTTGAAGGAGTCAAGCTGACAGGAGATTGCTTTGGGCGCAGTGGGGCCTATTCAATATTTCATGTCCCTCTCTCGGATGGTGCAAAACCGATAGGAAATAACCACTTACTTGATAACAAAGCCTTTGCTCACACTTCAAGGACCCATTTGGACAAGATGACCAGCATGCCGGATGAAGACAAAGTGCTTGGTCATGCACTGCGCCCATTCTCACTTTGCTACTGAACCTTAAAAGAAATCGAAAGTGATGAAGAGACCAATTCTACGCCAGTATTCATCACCACGACGAGGCCGCGCTCATCTGGCTAATTTGATGACCTGTCTTACATTTAAGTTATCCCTTTGTCAAGAAATTTAACCCACGATAGTAGAACCTTAACAGTGAATTCGCGGTCACTCGGCTGGGTCCTGAGAAAGTCGGCTGTTGCAAACTTTTCCGGGGGTTATTCGTTACATAACCCCGAATTAGCTGTCTGCACTTACTCCATAATGTTATAGTATGTAGTGTTCGGACCGCCAACAGATCGCGGTTTCCAATGCGTCGTTTATTTCTCTTTAACGTGGTATTCCTCTTTTGGGTCAGCGATCGTCAGTGGACTAAGCGTATGCGATGGTGGCAGAGCCACTTGCCAACAACACTAACTGTAATCTTTCCTGTGCCGTATGCTGCTTTCAACTCTGTCTGATGTACATCTGAAAGGTTAACAGCCAAAAGGCGCTGCAAGCGTTGTGTTAGACTACGCAACATCACCTGCGCCGACTTCTTTGCAGTTTCTACCTTGTTTTCTATTGTGGTTTTCTGGCCTTTGACTAACGGTACCCCTCAACAATACTATTACTACTGCTACTACTACTACTACTACTACTACTACTACTACTACTACTACTACTACTACTACTACTACTACTACTACTACTACTACTACTACTACTACTACTACTACTACTACTACTACTACCACTACTACTGCTACTACTACTACTACTACTACTACTACTACTACTACTACTACTACTACTACTACTACTACTACTAATACTACTACTACTACTACTTCTAATAATAATAATAATAATAATCGCGCAATAATTTTGACAGTTTTTGTTTATTTGCCTGTCCGTCGTTTAGCGGCGTAACCTCGAAAACATCCGGGAGCCGTGCATGACGTGCTTCCGTTTTTTAGTTGTTCCAATCACAAAATACCCCCTTTCTCCTCTAGATGTCCTCTGGTGGCACCGAGAGCATTATGCTAGCCTGTTTGGCCTACCGCAACAGAGCGCGCAAGATGGGAATCCACGAGCCGGATATGTAAGTCACACGACCGAATTTTCACATTTCTTCCTTTTTTCTGAAATTGTCGTGAGCCTTGCATTTGTCCGAACCGAAAATTAGCCCCGATAAATGCTTCTTGTGTGGAGCAACAGGAGAGTGCCTTCCGAACTGTAGTTGTTTTTAAGAAAATGCGTAGGCTTTTCATCGTAGCATTTGAAATGACGTTGGCTTTTGGCACTTATAAGTGCCATGAAACATGCATTCTTTGAGACCTAATCGGTTTCTTTAAATTAATTTTCTGACCCTCCTAAACGTGTTCTCAAAATAGTTAACGTTGTATTCATTTTACTGGCAATATACTTATATAAATGCCCCCGAGCCCTTGGCTTGAGTTATAAATAGCCAGAAAAAGTCTTGGAGGGTTTTATTGCAGACATCTGCTGGCAATCTTCTTGGAAACTAACTCATGACTTATGCAATTCCTATTGCTCTAAGCTGTGTTGTTTTACCAAATTACCGTACGAATTGGACGTTTTATCGATCCGTTCTCGGAATTACCACTTTTTCTATCGTGTTCATCATCATCATCCTCCGAAGAAGACGAAGAAGAGAAGAGGATGACCTCATGAACCGAAATATATTTGAACTGGCGTTTCGGAAACATCCTCGCTTCCATCATCAGTGCAGTGCGGTAGTTGTTCCATACTGACCTTTATTTATTCAGCCTCGCCGCCTTCCTCGTATTGCATCCGTGCTCAACCAGCGCGTTCGCTGCTGATTATCTTTGATATCCCCGAGATTGATCACTGGTGGGCTCACGTGACCGTTTTCCCTCTTACGGCCGTTTTAGTCGTTGCTAAGTCAGCGTGCTTGTTGGTCTGCCCATCATCAATTGCTGTTGCTCATGTGAGTTGATTTCGGCCTCTTGGGCACGTCGGTGAGGCAATTTTCGACGTTGATCGCTCGACCGTCAGGCCCTTCCTCTTTTCAGGTGACGTCATCTATCAGCCACGCGTGAATTTTCCCGACTGTCCTATGGACCTTGTCCGAACTGACTCGAGCCGTGCGCATAGCGCCTGGTAAGCGGGGTGCAATTCGATTGCTCAGTTCAGTGTGCCAGTCGGGGACCTACATTCGAGCATCAGCCTGGCCATCCTATCATTGGCTCGGGCTACCGCCCTCGCTTTATTGAAGGTTAAATTGTGCCTCTGCTGTTGTACGTGGCCATACACCGCAGACAGGTTATCCCTGCGGTTGACTGCAAGCTGGTGTTCCTGCAGTTTTGTGCCAAGGTGTTTGCTCGTCCCCCTAACATACCTCGCATCACAGCTTTGGCACACTTAACCGAGCCATCGGCTTGCATCCCCCTCCCTACCAGACGCTACGCACACGGTTCGAGGGGCGCTCATCGATCGCGTTACGGGACATCCTCGTACCGTTGTGTCGTGGAGCACCCTCTCGAGTCTCACCAGCAGCCGCACAGCCGCTAGTAGCATTGGCAGAGTAGCATTACCGACAAAGACAAGAGAGACTTGAATATCCATTCCTGGCTTAGTAACCGCTCAGGAACGTGAAAAAGTGAAAGGGAGTCAACAGACCAAAAATGTATTTAAACGGAAATTTCAGAAATGTCATTGTCCATCATTAGAATGGTGCGGTAACTGTTCCTGTTGGCCTTGGTGTCTCCAACATAATTGGCTGGCTCGTATTACAACCGCGCTCGACGAATAAACTGTCACCCCCCTCGTTTGCTTCTGAGCCTCGGTGACTGCGTGGCTGACCTCTGTGTGACCTTTGCCCCCCCCCATCGCGGTCATCAAATCAGCGTGCCTGTTGCTCTCGCTCCCTCTACGCAGCAGACTGATTGATCGTCGCTGATGGTACGAATTGCTCTCATCATCATCCGCGTTGGGGAGCAGGTGTTTCGCAATCGTCACATGCCCGACTAGCTCCTCTTCGCGGACCAATCCGTCGCCGTTTGATGCAACCTAAGGACACGCTGCCACCAACCGAAACGTCGGCAATTTACATTCGTTTGATGAACGCTCACCGATCGCTAACGGAACTCACTCGTTCCGCTCTGCCTTGAGGATCTTTTTCGAGCTCTGTCAGCAGCCGCACAGCGACTAGTGGTAGAATAGACAGGGTTCGATCCTCGGGTGGTGCACACCTAGGATTGGGTATGACTGGCTGACGACGGCTAATAAGCCAGAAATGGCCATTCCAGTCTCCCTTGTCTTTACCGGCAATATGAACTTCGGAAATTGCCTATCAAATAAGTTGCAATGATGGGGACGTCAAACTAGTTGGGGAAACCGGACAGAAATTTTACTCTCGTTTCCACGATCACGAATTGGCAACTGGGAGAATAAACCCAAACTATCAACTTGCAACGCACATCGGGAAACTGGTCATCCTTTTGACTTTCCAGGAAAAAAATATATTAACACAAGGTCAACTAACTCGGAACACCTTATGCCGAATTTGACTTCTTTAATGTTTACGTGGACATCATCGCAGAACATGTTTTTTTTTTAAAAATACAAATGAAAATGTTTGCCCCAGGATGCAATTCAGAAAAAGTAGACGCGATCGCTGTGACAAGACATTTATTCGTCCGACGTTTCAGGTTCCAGCTCAAACCCATCTTCAGAGACAGTAGCAGATGCGGGTCATTCGTACACGGGAGGTTGCAGTATTTATAGGATGCTACGCGGTAATCCAGGATTTCAGCATTCTGGATGGCTGGCATATGTCCAGAGTTAGCGCAGTTTCCCGCGGACGAAGACAACAGGTCTGCCGTTTTGTGCGAGTGAGATGGACAAAGGCGACCAGAAGTATCCTCAACTGAAAGTCGTCTTACTGTTTGAATTAACGCGTGATTATTTTATACCCTAATCAATATTCAAGTTCGGTCAGTATTTGTTGAGTTTCTGCGCACGCATGCTTAGTTCGTGACCTAATAGATTAAAGGTCACGAATTTCACATAAAAACCCTTGTAGCGCGCATACCGCACACCCTGGAAGAAACAACCGTTCTTCAAAGGAAGCCATAGGATGGTTTATAACTGAATACTTATTAGTTGAAGTATAATTCACTTTACCGATAACCATCAAATACAAAGAACGACTTTATGAGAGGACAAAGAAAGAAAGATCGTATAAGCCAATGAGAAAATAATGGAAACCACGTAAATGTACTGGTCCTATGAAAATTTATCGGGAGCACGCATATGCTCGCCAACTGGTCTTCTGGTGGAAATTTTCGCAATTCTAATGGAAAAAATAACAAATGCAACGCAGTACTACCTTTTGATTTTCATTAACGTGTACAACTGTCTGCTATAGAACTAGGACCATTCGTTTATTATTCTGATCTTTCGACCTCTTGCAGGAGTTCATTGTCAGAGATAGCAGCAGCAACAAAAAGGCCACTCACGCAAGTCTGCAGGTGACTGCCTAGGGCTCTATACGCCGGTGCCAAATTCAGACCTCGATTTATGGAGTTCAAATCCGTTGAATGGGTTCAATTAAATTCCTGCTCGTTTTGTTTCCGGTGTGGGTGCATTTGAACTCATGACCCGTTTCTTAGGTGTGGGCGACCAACTGCGATGATTCGTAGCCCCGTTGCACAGACAGCTTACGTTCATGAATGCGCGATTCGAGCGTAAGTTTCGCCTAACCGTTGTAGTTAAAAGAACAGTTTAGGCATGGCATGCGATACACTACCCCAGTCGGTCCTTCATTTTAATCACTCTGCTGCGCATGTTAGTTTTTGACCGGTGTGCAATTCCAACACCTATCCCACAGCAATGCGCTCAGTCGCTTCTGAGATGTCCAAGCAGAGCGTGCACTATGCTTGGTTATGTGTGTTTTGGTCCTCCGAGTCCGAACGCGTAGGCATCAGCTTCTAAACACTTTCGGATAACCATTCTGCACAACTTGGTCGCAGAGATATCGGGCCTCACGTACCTTTTCCTCTAACATGCTGCAATGAGTCTGAATCCGTTCAAAGAGCGTTCTAACACAGCTTCATGTTTGAGCCACCAGATGGTTTCTGCGAGAGCTGATGAGTTATGTGATGTTTGTTGCCTTCCTGTAAACTGTCTTCTCGATTTTACCGATGTGATTTCGCTTGATGAGGGCATCATCAGGGAAATGCAGCTACTGTTTTTGTTCTTCTCCCCTGAATTTTATATCACGGAAGATTCCTTTGAGCAAGTTATGACAGTTTTGCAGCATCTTTTCCTTAATGATAAAAAACGTGTCGTAAATGTAACGACACCAAAGGATAGGCTCCATTTGGATAAAAACAGTTTCTGTGAGATCAGTCCTGCTAGGGCTTCTCCTGTGCTCTTGCGAACACCTGGGACCCGAACCCTCACATTCATTCGTTAACTGTTGTATGTTGGGCTTATATTGAAACAACCCTGTTGTATATGGCGCCGGTCTATGGAATTGGTGAGCATAAAATCCCCATTTTGCTGCACTGAAAACTGTTTTGAGTGCTTGCCATAATTCATTTTGTTTACTCCGAAAAGATTTTCTGTAGCATTGAGGTCCAGGCTGTTAGCAGGAATGAAAATGCTTCGCAGTCCGCAGGTGGAGAGACTGGTTGTAGGCCAGTTATTATTATTATTATTATTATTATTGGGCCAGTTATTATTACTCCTTTGAGCGATTAACAGGAGCATTTTCCTACGAAATTATGGTGTACATTCGATTTCTGTGAATGCTCATTTAACCGAAGGCATCCTTTACGATATCGATGACCACCTTCCGATTTATGATCCCGCTGAATTCACCCCTTGTTTCTGGAAGACAATGCGATTTCTCATACATACCTTCACCCGATTTTCATTGGAGTAAGATCAGATTTCTCGGTTCCAGAATGAATTTATTTGAAACTTTTCGTGCCTATATTTCTGTTCTCTTAAAGCACAACACAGACCAACAAGGGGTTTTTAATATGTTTAGGAAATCACCTGAATATCCCGAAACTTCCGATTTCGCCCAAACCTGACCGGTTTTCCTTCAATGAAACTAGATTGCAAATTTATCATTCTTTAGTAAAAGGCTTTCTTAGGCCTAAATCAGTTAAGTAACTAGAAATAGCTACAAGTGTACACCGAACTGCTCACTGATATTTCGATCACAACTTTCCACGAGCTAGGTCATCTACTGTACATTCCTGTGTTGACAAAACGTGGACTCGAAGACAAATTCTAGAACAAAGGTAGTGTTTTAAGCAAAAGTAATTGATCAATTTCGCCAATTCCACTGCAGCGTCCTAGTTGGGAGACCTAATTGCCTTTCCCCCCTGTCAGGCTCTATAAGCCAATGGTATACACCCGAGGCTCGTAAAAGTGATCAAGCCATACTATCTTCTCACGAGAACAAAAAGATTTGGCCTGCGAAGAAGAACGCGAGCATATCGTCATCAACCCTGGCCTTCGACAAGAGGAATCCTTCTCATCAGTCCTGATTACCTTTTCAGAAACCAGGTTATCTCCACAACACACTACGACTACGAGGACGTCCAGTTTGGACGAAACCTTCTTGCAACTTAATTGGAAGAAACATAGTCTGCCCTTCCTTCCGCAACTTCGGCCCGAGACTGACTGCAAACAAACGTTCTTCTCGACTCGAGGCGCTCGAATATTTTGCCTAACTCTGTTCCTTTATGCTGTCGGCGCCGTACGCACCTCTCACTGCAGCTCTGAAAATGCGTTCACGCAACAGGCAAGGGAAGACAACATTTACAGTGGATGAGAACAAGATCAAATCTGTGGCCTCTGTGCGCTGATGACCAGAGAACGGTCGAGTTGTTCGATAAATAATACCTCGAGAGAATGATAGGACTTTGGGTGATGGACCAAGTCTCGAATGTGGAATTCCACTGTCTGCTGGTGAGTTAGTCAATGGTCAACGTCTCAGATGCCTTGGTCACGCATACTTCCAATCAGAAGAAGATCACACCCGCGACATTATCATTTCAAACTGTACCGTACGGTGCCTCAATCGTGTCGGTCAACTGAATAAATGACAGAAATTGTGAGGTCAAACGTGAAAAGAATCCATCCTGGGCTCGAAAATGGTGTTCGAAAACGGAACTCTACTCGGGCAAAATCGGTTGGGGTTTACTGAGTACTTGCAGTACGTGGGTGGCACTGTCTTGTGACGGCGTTCACTCTCGAGTCGACTACTTCAGTACTGGTTGTAGGTGATTAAAATCAAGTCCAAGTTCGGCACACTTCGTAAACGGGTGACTCTAGCTGAACTCGTAATCCCTTAACCAATTCATGCGATTTTAACCTAAAAATTATCTCCTCCTAGCACGAAAGCGCTCTGTGCACCTGCACGGAAAACACAAGTGATGGCTACGAAGTATATGTATGCCTATAACGTGGTCTTCAACGT
Source organism: Schistocephalus solidus (assembly GCA_017591395.1). Lineage (NCBI taxonomy): Eukaryota > Metazoa > Platyhelminthes > Cestoda > Diphyllobothriidea > Diphyllobothriidae > Schistocephalus > Schistocephalus solidus. The sequence continues at coordinate 24,689 of WEDG01011644.1, forward strand.
AGAAATGATACTAGATACCTAGTTTATGTTGAATATTTAGTTTTACTGGTTAAAGCAAATTGCTTTCCCCTGATCGTAGGTAATTGGAACAAAAATTCTCAATACCAGCCCCAAACTAGTTTGGAAATGCCAATGCTGGGGATACCTGTGGGTATCTTTTACATATTGGCCATTAGGCAAATCTCTAACCCAGAACCATAATGCTAGGGGAAAACTTTGTTTCCACAAACCACAGCATTAGTTCTCAACACAGTAGTCTTAAGATGGCATCGATTATCGCATTTACCGTCGTTATATATATCTACTTCTGGAGAGAACAGCCATGAAATACATTTCGTTAGGCTGGCTCGTTCTTTTCTTGTAAATATAGACGTCATAGCCTACTTCTTATTTAAAAGTAAAACATATTTATTAAGTAAATACTCAGTGCACTTGGGATATTCGGTGTCTGAATATCCAAGACTCGAACGAAAAGCAAACAGGTCTGCAATATTTGACGATCGTTGGAAATTTTAGAACCTAGTATCTGCCCTTTAAACGTCCTACTCTTAACTTTGCTATTACGTCTGGTTCTTAATTACACACTGTTCTGTCAGGAAGCTTTCGAATAAAGAAAATGTATTCCTTGTTTTCTCTTAGGGTCATTCCGGAAAGCGCTCACACTGCCTTTGACAAGGTAAGTTCACCGGACAGACGCTTTTATAAAGATTTAATCGTTTTTCGTGCAGATTTCTAAATTCACTGCACGACGCGGGCAAAAGATGTGCGATTTGCCACAAAAGCCCTCTAAGCAGTCGATATGAAACAATAAGTCCCACCAACTTGGAAATATTAACATACTTTAACTATTCTTTTTCGACTCTATTTTCGCTAACAGTTTATTGTATTCTCCGTCGTCGCACATGCGTATTTTACACCAACAGTCCGGTTTTGCAGCAATAAATGGCAGCGGTGCCAGGCACCAAGCCTCGATTCCAGCATTACGGATGCTTTGTATTATTTTCATCTGTCATGTTTTTTTAGGCGGGTAGCGTAATGAATATTCGTGTGATTCGGGTACCCCTCGACCCCGTCACTTTCAAGGTTAATCTAAAGGCCTTCAAAGCTGCCATCACTAACCGAACTTGCCTGGTAAGTCCTTCTACCTCGCCCCCTAAATGTCCTCTCCCTTAGCTTCCTTTCATGCCCACCTGATTTGGCTTTAGGCGTAAATCTTGTGTATTTTTTTACGATTTCACTGTTCCCGATAGCCCGTCATCCTGTCCATTTTACCGATTCCTGCCATTCCCATAGAATACGATAATTGCCGCATTTCGAAAAGCTTTCGGTGCAGTCTTTGGTTCGTTAGTACGCAGTTTACACTGAAGCCAAATTCATTGAAAGCGCTCATGTACTTCCTCTCGTCCTCTGCGCTCTCAACTTGGAGCGTTTTAGCAGAATTCAATGGGAAAGCTTGGGCATGCTGACTGGAGACTAGCTTAGCTCCTCTGGTTGACCAGTCCTTTTGTCAGCTTCTTGCTCACGTCAAACTGAACCAGACGTTACCGCGACAGTCCGTTGAGCGCAGACTATGGGTCTCATTGTCGACATAAGTGAAAATGCGAGGTCTATGAGGCAGCTGGAAAGAAGTAGACACGATTGTAGGAACAGGACTTGCGGGCAAAGCAGCCTTGTCGGAGGAAGAGCACTCCAGATGTCGAGGGCTGAGCGCTTAGTGGCAGTGAAGAGGAATAACGCCAGTTCCCTAGTCGCGTCTCCTTCGACAGAACCCGACCATACATTCAGGTTCGACGAGGCCGAAATTTTTGTGAGAGGTCGCACCCATGTGAGCCGCCGTGTGTTGGAGTCATGCTTCTTCGGTCGCAGTCCATTAACAAGCCAAATGCACTCCTTCCTCCATATTCTATTTTGAGACTTTGTCTGTGCAGATTTATTAGCTACCTAGGAGCGCACAGGCGAGCACTGTTCCCGGTGCCGTTGTCGATAAGTCAACTGGCTGAGCGATTATCACTCTGCTAGTTAACGCCACTAGGGACCTGCGGCAAATGACTTTTCGGTTGCGGTCAGTCAAACCACTAGCTGACTGAATACACCCACCCGCAATAAAATTGGAAGCAGCTTATGTTGATGCACATGCAGTGGCGTAAAAAATGCCTCCTATAGATACTGCAGCGCTTGCGCAAGTCGTACCCTTATCTAATACGGTCTTTGATGCTGGATTCGAGTGTGAATGTCATACGTTGGATGAATGAAACTTTTGTTCCATTGATCATGCCTTCTCCTGACCTGACGCCTCAGCGCCAACCATCCTGAAATCACAATCAGATAGTCTACCACTGAGATGTGAGTGAACAGTCACCGCCGATATTGTATCGGTTCCTTAGCGATATACTAGTTTGGGCTGGCCAGCTCGCTCTTGATCAAGTACGCACATGTTTCGTCATAACGAGTGCTGAACTCCGCCTTATTTTGCCCTCCCCGAAGTTTTCACCTTGCATTGCAGCATCAGTGCGGTAAAATTCCACTATACCATCCACTTTTGAGCTAAACAGTTGCAGTTATTCCTGGTTTGCTCCCACTATGAGTGAACAGGGAATGGTGTCAGCTCCCGCGTCCCCGTGATACGTTCCAGCAAATCTTCTCTCTTTACAGTAAATGAAAATTTGCTAGATGCTGATGTTCTGTAGAGTCTCCTGTCTACAAGCAAGTTCTTTACGGTAGGCTGTGGAAGTATGAACAAGTGCGCTTTGGGGAACGAGTTTACTGCTTTGATCCCCGAATTCGTGTCGGGTGCCTTATCTCCCGAGCCATTCGACTGTGCGAATAATCAGTGGTTCGTTATAAACGAAAAGACGAATTCCTTGAAGCAGTTGCGAAGAAGGAAAACACGATCGCTGGAATAAGAAGTTTACTCACCGAAGGTTCGGATTCCGATACTTTGGGTAATGCTTATGTTCTTGACATACGGGGAAATAGAGCACTCTGGTTCGATTCCATGCGGGAGCGATGAGTTTCATATTTCAATAATTTCTACCAAGAAAACTGGTCATCGGTCCCTCCATCCTTCTGGACGAGCAGTTTTGAGAAGAAATATCAATAAAGCCAGGGAGGAATGGAAAGACCAGCTCTGACTTGTTTTCATCATCCCGTCGTAGTTCAACGTCCGAGTCTGACATTGAGAACCAAGTTTAGTCGTTTACAAAACTGATCGCTCTACCAGTTGAGCGATGAGTTCACGCTCTGACGGTCGCACTCATGAATATTCCAAGGGCTCCGGGGATTGACGTTTACCCGCCTGGCCGGGCAGAGTACGCACTTGGCGTTTCGCAACGTTTTGCTCTCGTTTCTTCTTTCGATCTGCCCGAGAGCCGCCTAGTCAGATCGAATACTGACCTTACAACGGTCGGAAAACTTATTCGCTCCACGCAAAATGCACGGCTTTCCTGCTCGCAGTAATCCACCCTCCAGACGTGTTAGGGAATTGTGGTATAGGGAGGGGCGGGGAGGGTAGAAACTTGGGGGAAATTCAGTTAGACGCTCTCCGTCTTGACTTGTATTTCCCTCCGGACGGCATAATCACCCCTCTCCTCTCGCCCCCCCCTTCGCTGCCGACAGCTTTCACTTACCACCCACTATCGTTCCCTTAGGACTCTACCAAACCACTCAGTCGCTCTCCCTCCCTCCCTCCCCCTGTCCATTAGCTCGTACTTTCGCGTTTTCTCGCACGGAGGTCTGGCTACTCCTTTGCACCTTGTTATCCTTTCCTGTTGGCTTCTGCAGCTGCCAGCCTTAATGTAACTATCGTTTCCGTAGGTAGCCACTGTACTGCACTGCACTGTTGTCCATCGTACACCGACGCTACTTTTGTTTCGGTTATTTCCTCAAAATTATCCACACCACCATCATCATTGTGAACGCCTTATCAGAATGTATTTTCTTCCACTTGTTTTTGTAGCTTGTTGCCTCGGCCCCCCAGTTTCCTCACGGCATCATAGACCCAATTTTGGAAATTGCTGAGGTAAGATCCCTTGCAGGTAGGTAGTTCGGGTTGTGTGCTATTCGTAATACACAGTTTTTACGCCTGGAACCAGTATGATGGAATTCTAATGACAGGGACTTTGGGAGGAGAAGAAGCTGTGTCGCCGAAACATGAAGTTTATTCGCCGGCCGGTTGCTCCAAAAATTGTCTAAAAGTGAACGAACATTCCAGGCTGCTATTGTGAGTGGACTCACCCGAGCAGCCAAGAGGGTATGGCGCGGGGGATGGGAAGGGGGGTATTGTTGTTTATTTGATTTTTATGACCGCGTATTTTGCGATATGTGAGCCGTCGCCGGCTACAGAAGACTTGAGACCCAGCATTTGTTTAGGGCACCTTTTCTAGCAAGCAGTGCTGTCCCTAAAAAGGGCTGCTTTGACATCCCAGATGGCTGCCGAACTCACTATGGGTCCCGGTTTTTTTTAGTGGGAGAGCGACCCGAGTTAGCCTGGGACGCATACGGGGTTGCTGTCGCCCTCACCGTAGGACTTTTTGAGAGGGGGGAGGTGGGAAGTTCGGGAGTCAGACATACCGGGTGTGGAGGCACACACAACACCGGAGACCCTCACCTGGTTTAGCCCGCCGGTCGTGACGGTTGTCCGGTGTGTGGTCGCTGGAAAGAGCCCAGCTACGAGGAGCCACAGGTGAGAGTTGGGTACCAGTTTGAGGCGGCCACAGTAGCATTCACCACCTGCGCGAGACCGATGGAGCGACCTAATGCTACCTATGTGATGCCACCCATAACTAGTACCCCCTACACCCCTCCACACACATTTAGTTATTCAGACCCACATAAACAACAAGAAGTACCCAGTAGGGTTTTGCAAGGTCTTGCGAGGAGGCGGACGGCGTTCTACAGCGATCAGTTCGCGCAATCGAAACTGGATCCAGGTTTTTTCTGGTTCAAGACAATCCCCGTTGGCCATACCCATGCCATTTTCATGTCGATTTCCTCAAGCTACCACACATTTCTCAATCAAATTTGTTTCCAGTGGGTATAACAAAACCTTCAGTGGTGCTAGTTTGTCCGGCAATATTAATAAGCGACTAATGTAACTTCTACTAGTTTGGTCTGAATTATTGATTAATACCAGTTCTACTACTGCCCATACTACGGGCAGTAGCAAACGAAATACTGAGAGAAAATAACAACCAACACGGTGTCGTATCCGCTAGCATTGCGGTTAGGGTGTGCGCACCTGTGCCGTAATTGGATGTCGGATTTCTCTCACGGTCTCTCCCGTTTGGATGAAAGTCCGGACAAACAATTTGTATATTTTGTGACACCCCTGTTTTTCCCCTTTCGCTCTTTGCACTGTGCAAATTTTTGTGGTTGGGGCACAGATTGGCCTCAAGCGGCGCATTCCCGTCCACGTGGACAGCTGCCTGGGCGGTTTCCTGCTTCCCTTCATGGAGGAGGCTGGTTTTCCACTGGAAGAATTTGACTTTCGCGTGCCCGGTGTGACGAGTATATCATGCGACACTCATAAGGTGAGCCATCGTGTTATGTTTTGGTGTTTGGTGTTTGCTGGTGTTTCTCCACGCGGGTCCTATCATTAAGATGCTTTCTTGTCCTATCCAACTTCTCAAAGGTGTACGCAACCAGCGATTTAGTGGCTCATATTTGTGGCTGCTTCCGTCAGTCTGTGCTCGACGCAACCTTTCTGGCAAAAACTGTCTATGCGCATAAGCCCATCGAATGTCACAGGCGGTTCGGGTTTCCAACGCCTGTTGGGTGCTGAGACCCAAGTGCGTTGCATATCCGGAGGAGAATGCCTTGATTCTTCTGGTGGAGATGTCGGAGCCAGAACCCGTGTCTGCACCTTAGTTAAGGCCTTCTCATTTTGTAGTCAACGCCATTAGGATCTACGAGTTGAACCTTTGGACCGCCTGCGGAAAGTCGAATCTGACTGGTTGAAACTGCCTTCGCTCGCAACCGAACACCCGAATCTCTATCCTTTGCTCGACCTTTATTTGTCAACCTTGTTTTACCTTCACTGGAGGAACGCGAAATCCGGCCCCAATGAGAGCAGCCAAATAGCATATGCTAGCAGCGCTTCTAATCTCCATGAAAAACCCGACTTGGGTCCAAATCTGAGGTCCTTTCGCCTTGGGGCCTACATACATCTTAAGTGACCATTCCAATCTCCAGTCAGAAGATTGTCGAATCATTTATCCCTCCTGTCTATGGAGTCGTCTGAAAGAGCCCCTAACTCGAAGCGTCCACATGTCTGTTTCTCCTTCCGCCCTGAGGGCACCTTTGCTAGCGCCAGGTCTCTTATCACCTGCACATGCAGATCACACGATAACCTCGTGTTTGCTCATGCGGAGATGCCTCGGAGACGGTCTAAATATTTTCCATCTCAATCGGTACAGCACGAATCAATAGTTTAGCAGCCAGCATATTAGGATGCAGAGAGGAGAGACACCAGAAAATATGGGTAGATTGATACAGTCGGTTTCGGGCTTATTTTACCTTCATTCAGCTAGTCATAACCCTGACTACCAGCAGGGACTGGAAACACATTTATAACTGCAATTATGACTTGGCCGACTTCAGCCTGGTAATGGGTTGCCTGTTCGTGATCTTTGCCACCCATATGGAGCTTGTTTGGTTCGGCAAGCCAATAGATCGGTGTGCGACTATTCCTGTTTGAATAAATACCCGATCTGCAGCGACCGAGTATAACAGGTGGCGATGCACTGATGAACTTCGGTTCGATGAAGTGCTTATGACTCATCTGCAAGACCCACTGTGTGGACTGTCTGCGCCGTACTCGAGCGCATCGTTGTGTTTCCAGTCCCAGCTGGTAGTCAGGGTTATGATTAGCTGAATGAAGGCAGAATAAGCCCGAAACAAACTGTATCAATCTACGTATGTTTTCTGTCGTCTCTCCCCTTTTGCAATTATAACTTGGTCGCCTTCGGCCTGGTAATTGGTTGCCTGTTCGGGACTTTTGCCACCCATACGAAGTTTTTTTGCTTCGGTGTGCGCCTATTCCTGTTTGAACAGGACAGGCTGAGCTGCCTGCTGACAAAAGCCCACAATTCTAGATATGTAGTAGATTTTTTTCTGTTCTTATCGCCTTAAAAAGGCTACGTTCATCTGCAAAAAAGGAACCTGCTGCGGCATCTTGTCGGTGCGAACACAACCCTCCATTTCTCCCACTGTATGTCACGATCCACCCCATATCTCGTTTGCGTCCATTACTTACACCCACCCCCATAACTTCGTTTCTTAGCTGGCGTTTTTGCCGTTATTGCACGTAAAGTGCCCATGTGTAGGACGTGGTTTCAACATGTGCGCAGTATGCAACTGCTTGGCAATTGTATCCCCTTCGTCGCTCCTCCCCTGCTACCCACCTTAGTTAAATAGCATACACAACCGAACCGTTACAAGCAAATTACTGCCAGCAAGCACACCAAACGTTCCCGTTACGAGCTTCCTGTGACTTGAATTATTGTGCATCCCGCCCTCCCTCTCTATCTCCCTTTCTCACCAAAAGCATACACTGCCTCTCTAGCCACATCTCGTTTCCTTCTATTTATAGTACGGTTTCGCCGCCAAAGGCACCTCGGTCATCATGTACCGCAACCAGGACCTGCGTTCCTGCCAGTTCTTCAGTTGTCCCGACTGGTCGGGTGGTGTTTATGCTTCCCCAACATTTGCTGGTAAGCCCTCTTTCGCAGACTCGACATACCTAATTGCGTGTATTTACGCAGGCCCGCGCAGGCGAAGTGGCTGCATCAGGGGGGTGGAGCTGAAACTTGTTTGATACATGCCTTGGTACATGCCTTCATACCTAAATGTACTGTTCACACGAGAGCGTTCAAGTTCTGCATGGAGCGTGTGTGTGTGTGTGTGCCCCCTCACTGTGCTCCCTAAACGGGCCACGTGGTAGATGCGTTGGAACAACACGGGGGCCACATCAGGGCACGGCAGGCGTTATTCGGGTTTCGCTCCATAACAAATGTCGAACATGAGGGTGTGTAGTGTCACGCCTAGTGGCGGTTAGGGCTTAGGGAACCCGGCCGCGCCAGCCGCCTGCGCCCTCTCCCGCCTCCGGTCTTCTTGACTTTGTCATGACACCGGGCTCAGGTGGGGGAGGAGGAGAGTGTGCGGTAGCTGCAGCGCAAGGCCACTTACTACTTAAAACTAATCCACGCGCAAGTCACCGTCCCTGCGCCACCCTTCTGTGAAGCATACGGTGGACATCGTCAGACTACGACGGTCGAACTGTCGTTGTGTGTCACCAATATATGAAAACGTTTGTGATTTTCGCTGCATATGCGGGATGCTTCCAGGTGCTAACCCAAAAGATCTTTGAACTTCAAAAGATGTAAGTTGTTATACTCCATTTTGCCGGGCCGACACATGGAACATATGTTCATGTATGCGATGTTATATTAATCGAGGTTTATCTAAAATTAATTTTTTTAAAACTGCTTGTTTTGATTATGTTTTCTGGCTTTTATTATACCTCCTTTAATTCGTGTGCGTTCGGAATTTGTATGCGCAGACCTCTTCTATTGTCGACCTCAGTTAGATCCTATGTACTTTCCATAAGAAATTTTGTTTTCCTGCCTCAACTGAGTTCGCGCGAAATAAAAGCAATATTCGATTTTCTGAGCATCTAAAAGCCATGTTTTTGATATAATTATCGGTACTGGAATTTGCCCCTAATTTTTTTCTACCCAGGAATTCCTCTTTTTGGACAACTTTAAATCTCACTCAAGTTCTACTTATGATTATGTTACACTAAACCAATCAGTGGTAGTTCACGGCATGAACGCTTAAAAGATCTTGAAATTTTGTAGTAACGTGGCCTAATTATCGTAGTCCTATCGCAGGTTTCAATTCTAAAAAATAATATTTATCCAAGAATCCAATGCCTCCAAGACTGTTCTAGTGTTCAAACCCAAGAGAGATATCTAAATAGATTTGTTTTATGGCAAAAGAATCGCAATTAATCCAGGAAGCCTGAACGACATGGTGAAAGCACGAATACTTTGTCCGCTGGCAAGGGGAACTGTGATTTGTTGTAAAAAATTACAAAAAAGCTTTGAAGCGTAGAACATGGAGACCGTCCTTTACCGAATAGGTGGATTATATGCTGTGCCCTCTAAACGGGCCACGTGATAGATGCCTTGAACCAGCATGGGGTCCACATCAGGGTGTGGCAGGCGTTATTATTAACTGGGATGAGGTCCCATAACAAATGCCGAACATGGGGGTGTGGTGGCACGCCCAGGGGCAGCTGCGGCCGCGCCAGCCACCTGCGTCTTCTCCTGCCTCCGGTCTTCTGTGGAGCATACGGTTGACATCATCGGAATACGATGGTCGAACTGTTGTGTGTCACCGCATTCACGGTCTCCTAGAAACTGTGGCTTGGAAGGCTGCCAACCTGACGCGTACACCAATCCACGGCGTCGGTCCAGTGTACGCGCTGTGTGTATCGAGTGGCTGACTGGGAGTCAGACGTCGGTTTAAGGATGAAAGTCCCAACGCCACCTTCAAACAATGTGCAGGCAAATTCGCACGGTAGTTGATTTTGGTAGATGTTGCCCTAAAACCCTCTGTAGTTTTTGCTTTCCATCCACTATATTCTGGTCTGAAGTACCAGACCTTCTAAAACCTATGACAATAGTTTTGGCATCAAGGGGCTTTCCCGGCCTTTCTAACCACTTTTTTCCCCTTTTTGGGTCTTGCACTGTATTTTCGAGGCTTTAAATGTCTTCAAATCCAAAAAATCCATTGGCCGACTAGCTACTAGCTCTTCTTCCCTCCAAAAGTCTCGAGTTTTACTTCCGAGCTTTACAGCAGACTGCGTTTGCACTGTGCCATTACCGGCGGCGCAGCCTGCCGTCCGGTTCCCTCGACACTCGCTGCTCGTCCTCCCGAGGCATCGCTCCCCCCTCATCGGGTGCCCCTGTTGCTGTGTCTTGTTTGATGTACCGTCTACGTTGCATTGCTAAAAGCAGCCCTTTGCGCCTCCCAGCAAAGCCGCCTTCCGAGTGCAGTTGCCTGCGATAAGTTGCCGTTAGCCGCCGCCGTCGCCACCTCCGCAGCCCACAAACCACACCGCACAAGCAACTGTCACTCTTTCCTTTATTTGAACTTCAGGCAGCTTCGTAAAAGTTTCATTGACCTTCTGGGAAATGTAATCACGGAGAAAGCGGAGTCTACGACACCGCCTACAGCCTGAGAATCATAATTTTTTTGCCTGCGGACAAACCCGTTTTTCGTGTGAAAGACGCATCGGAAGGCTAATATACTAAGGCTTTCTATCGGTGCCTTTGTCGTGCATGTATCCTCCTTTTTGGTCTGTTTTTATTGAGGCTGTCTTAATAGGTATGAGCCTGTGGAGGCCGTTCGTTCGGGTTTTGAGCAAAAACTTTTGCCATTCTTTCCAACTGCTTCTCTCTCACGCGCGCCCGCTATCCCTGTGGTGGCAGCCTTAGGCAATTTTCGCGTCACTCTGGGGGAAATTTCACGGAGTCACGGGATCTATAGGCTAGTTTAGGTTTGGAGGCAGCCCCAACGCACTGAAGCATTCGTTTCTGGCTCCGACGGCAAGACAATGTCAGGATGACCGCGGCGGACTCGGACGCCGTGGTTGACAAAGCTAACCGTTTACGACCTGGTCTCCACAGAATGTATCAGGTTTTCATAAGGCTGGCTCGGATATCACGCTATTGAGAGTGCCACTGCAACCCACCTCTCGGTTCTAAACAGGACCGAGTTATCCCACCGTCCAAGCCACGACGATTAATGCGTCGTGGTATGCTCACATGCCTTGGTGATGATCTGGTGCCAAATGCGCTCCTTGCGGGCTGGGGGGGAGAATAGGTAGCCCTCTTATCTCGGACGAGCCTCGAATGGCCGAACCTCTCAACCAACTCGTGATTAGCTTGGTCTCAGTGACTGACGTGGCGTGAAGGCCTTTACCTAGGTGTGTGTGTACGGAATCGGCGCAGCATTATTAACGCATGCCGTGAGTCAGTCTAACTTCCGTTGTTATTCCAGCGCATTTAAAGCCCTGTCCTTTGTGGAGGGAGCGTGCCAATCAAGAAACAACGTTTTATCACCAGTTTGATTGTCTTATCATTGGTCTAACCGATGACTCTCGGCCTTCTGAAGGACAAAACTGTCGTTGTACTTGTTTCTGTCGCCTTCTATTTATAATGAAAGCGTGCTCAAAACGTCAACCAACCTTATCTAATTCTGTCTCTGATGATGGATCCGAGACGTCAGGCAAATACAAATCTCGTTTTAGTGCTTTCGTCTCCTTCCAGGCGTGAGACAGTCTATTCTAGTGTTTCATTGCAATCTGGTGTTTGTGTAATCTTGTGCCAACGTGTTTGCCCGTTTCATCAACATATCAGGCATCTCTTTTTGGCATGGTATTATGAAGACCACTGCAGATCGTTCTCTCGTCGGTGATGGGTCGTCATGCCTCCTAATGTGTTGTCGGACGGGGATTTTGTTTGATGACGTATAGTAACTTGGCTGGATGACAGTGCATTGACCTCGCACAACTAAGGAAGCCTCCGTCAATAATGTGGTCATCTGAAACCTCCAACGGAAAATTTGGCTTTAGTATGTGCTTCGATGTTGCCTGTCGTACCCTTCGCCTTCTGGTGATTTGGTTTCGATTGCTTTTAGCAGCACACTGCGAAACATCAAACCCATAAACAGCCTCTATCCTCTTAACTTCAAACGCAAACTACGACATACAATCACACACCATAGCCTGCCAGCTTCACTGCAAGTATTGACGCCATATCGAACGCACAGTCTAGCCCGTAACCTGAATGCGTCAGAAGTTATCTAGAACTGAAATGGGGAGATGTTCTTGACTCTCGAAGTCCTATTTTAGAGAAAAGCAAGGGCTGGGGGTAGTTAGCACTTATGAGAGTGGGCTGCCTTTATCTTGCGGATGAATCACAGAACATTTTGAGCATCCAAATACGCTATCTACCTAACTAGAATATTTCTTAGCTTTGAGTACTTCCGGAATGGAATAAAGCGACAATCAAATCTTATCGAGATGTGTTGTGGTAAGGGCCGAGTTTATTCCTTAGTTTATCTGACACAAATTTCCCACATGAGGGGTGTTTAGATGGCTTCAACTTAAAGAATTCGCAGGAGGACACGGGACTAGAAATCCCCCGTGATAAATTCCGGGGAGATTGGGGTTAGGCCTTGGGAGAAAGGCTTGGGTTAAGGCTGCAATGCGGAACTTAGTAAACTTCCTGGAATTTAATGCAGGGCCACCGGTATTACTGGGTGAGGGTTCCTAGCCCCTGTTTTATCAAATTCGGAACATAAAGCACCTACCACCATCGTTATCCAAAGAGTTTTAGTTAAGAGTCTGAACATCCAATGCCAATTAGGGGTCCACAGATGTTCATCGGCTGTAGAATTTTCCATTTTCGATTGCTTCTCCTTAACCCGCTTTCTTCCTACTTTTTATTTCCGCCATCCAGGCAGCCGTTCTGGGGCTTTAATCGCGGCCTGCTGGTCAGCCATGTTGTTTCACGGTCAGGAGGGATACGTAAACTCTACTCGTCGCATCGTTTCAACTGCTCGGCGGATTGCGGATGGGTAAGCTGGCATTTCGTAAATATTTTGAATCCGTTTGCTGTATTTTTCTACAAAAGACTGAGCTGTCGTACGAAACTATTAGCTGTTCACGTTAGAATATTTTATTGCGTGTACGAGAAGTGTAGATGGGAGTTTGTATATCACGTCCGGCACTGCACCCAGACTCGTCACTAATAGTCCGACAGTCTCGGACGGACCGCTAGTGTACGGCGGAGGGAAGAGAGAGAGAGAGAAGGTGGGGAGAATCCATTCCTCCCCCCGCGGATAACTGCGTCACTCACTTCGATAGTCTGTCATGCCAAAGTTCTTAGCGTGGAGGGTTAGAGCTTCTGGGCAACCCACTGATTTTATTGATTTTTTTCTGTCATCAGATAGATCGATAGATATAGATAGATAGATATAGAGAGAGAGCGAGAGAGAGAGAGAGAGAGACCGCGCAAGTCGCAACGCCACACACTCCGTGGTGCTCTTGCGACAGTTGAACTGCCGTATGAACGTGACGCCCGGCTGTCTCGATGCGCTTCGATTTCGGTGGACAATCAATGCAATCCTGCTGCCTGTATATTCTTACTGCGTTGGAAGACCTGTAATTTCAGGTATTATCCCCAGTCCAAAGAGCATAGTGCACCTTATCTTTTTGTGGAGTTTGAGCCCTTATATCGTGAAAGCGTCCATGGGACCATAATGCATCAAAGGTTGTTACAAAATCGACTCGTATCATTACTTGCGTCTTCAGTTTAAAAAAGACTGATTTAGCACGAACCATAAGCATTTATAATTACCTCGCGTTGCCTTTTACCTCGTGACACGCTATCTTTCATTAGAGACCCCTCCCAAGCATGAGCGCACTTTTATGTTTAGTCTCAAACCGTACTTCGAATAGTTTTTCCCCATAAACAGCCTAGACGAAATGCCATGCACTTTAACCGTATTGCAAAAAAATACGTCCCTATAGACCTTCCTACTTCCGTCCGAAATAACTGGCCATATTGCATTGGCCGCATCGGCTGAGGGTCGCCAGCATAAATCTGCACCATAAGTGCACTTTTGAGGGTAGAACATACTTAGCTTATGGGACAAGAGTTGGCTGCGTTAGGGCATATGTGATAGGCCATCCGCTCTGTCCAAGCCCACTTAGAATCACCTCGGTATGGTCTTGCCACTTGAACACGATTTACTGGGGGATGAGATAGTGTTCCCTGTGGTGTTTTGTGCATCGTCAAGTGGTGGAAACGCCATTTACTCGGTTTGCATGTGGATGTACGGCGCCAGGGTACACGAGGCCCCATCAGCCTCTGCACCTCACATGCTCACACGCAACACCAAAAAACATACTATCAGTCTGCATAGCTGATTAAGAGGCAAGTATGTTACTCGGTTCTTTCTCTATGTGACTCCTCTGTGGCGTGTGTGGTCTGAGCTTGAGAATTTCACGCAGCGATAAGCGCTGTGGGTTGAAAATTTGCCAATTGAAAAATACACTCAGACCTTGCAGTCTTGCAGTAGAGTGGCTGACTGGTGGTCTGAGAGTTCGGCTGCGACGACTCCTTAACATGACGCCTGGCTATCTCACACATGTGAGATGTGAACCATTGAGCACCCCTGTTGTGTAAAATTCTGGTGCTCGTGTTTGGAGGGCCAGATCCTGTACGTAGTACACGTAAATGAGGTCACCAGCAGCTGCGCCCACTTCCACACCAGACAACTGACCGGCTCTGATGGCGGTCTGATTGTGGTGGTGGGGGAAGATAGTGAGGTCGAAGGCTCAGCGCACTGTCCTCACTATAAGCAATCTGACGCACTTGAAACTATCACGGTGCGCTAAAAACCGTGGCTTGGACGGTTGCCAAATGACGGGATAACTCGGACCACGTGGTCAGCCCAATGTGCGTTTTGTGTGAGTGGCTGATTGGCGGACTGAGAGTCAGGCTGCAAAGGCACCTTCTAAATGTGGCCTTTATGGCACTCCCACTCCGTGGGATCCGAGCCAGGTGTGGTGGCACGCCCAGGGGCGACTCCGGCCGCGCCAGCCACCTGCGCCCTCTCCCATCTCCGGTCCTCTTGACTCTGTCTTGACACCGGGCTCAGGTGGGGGAGGAGGAGAGAGTGCGGTAGATGCAGCGCAAGTCTACTATCACTTAAAACTAATTCACGCGCAAGTCACCTTCCCTGCTCAACTTTCCCATGAGCATACGGTGGACATCGTCCCACTTCGACGGTCGAACTGTCGTGTGTGTGTGTGTGTGTGTGTGTGTGTGTGTGTGTGTGTGTCGCCGGGGTGTAGGGGTACTAGTTAGGGGCAGCACCACACAGCTTGCATTTGGTCGCTCCATTTGTCTCGTACAGGTGGTGAATGCTCCTGTGGCCGCCTCTAACTGGTACCCAACTCTCACCTGTGGCTCCTCGAAGTTGGGTTCTTCCCAGCGGCCACACCCCGGGCAACCGTCACGACCGGCGGGCTAAACCAGGTGAGGGTCTCCGGTGTTGTGTGTGCCTCCACACTCGGTATGTCTGACTCCCCGAACTTCCCACCTCCCCCTCTCAAAAAGTCCTACGGTGGGGGGGCGACAGCAACCCCGTAGGCGGCCCAGACTAACTCGGGTCGTTCTCCCACTAAAAAAAAATCCGTGACCCATAGTGGAGTTCGGCAGCCGTCTGGGATGTCCGAGCAGCCCTATTTAGGGATAGCACTGCTTGCCTCCTCGCGGAGGAAGGGGCTAGAAAATGTGCCCTAAAAAAATGCTGGGTCTCACGTCTTCTGCAGCCGGCCGCGGCTCGCAGATCGCAAACTACGCGGTCGTAAAACTCAAACAAACAACAATACCCCCCGTCCCCATCCCCCTCACCATACTCTCCAAGATGCTCGGGTGAGTCCACTCACACTAGCAGCCTGGAATGTTCGCTCCCTTTTAGACAATCCTAGGAGAAACCGTCCGGAACGGAGGACGGCGCTAGTCGCTCGGGAACTGGCGCGCTACAAGGTGGACATTGCTGCTCTCAGCGAGACCCGATTCTCTGAGCAGGGTCAGCTGGAGGAGGTGGGGGCCGGCTACACTTTCTTCTGAAGCGGCCGGCCAAAGGCAGAGCGACGCGACGCTGGTGTTGCCTTTGCCATCCGTAACGACATCGTGGGACTTCTGCCCTGTCTGCCGCAGGATATCAATGATCGCCTGATGAGCCTCCGCCTGCCTCTTCGGGGAGACCAGTTCGCCACCCTGATCAGCGCCTACGCTCCCCCAATGACGAGCTCTGATGCGGCGAAGGACAAATTCTACGAGGACCTGCACGCCTTGCTGGTGATTGTGCCGAAAGAGGACAAGTTAATTGTCCTTGGTGACTTCAATGCCCGCGTCGGGACGGACCACGCTGCCTGGCATGGAGTGCTGGGTCCCCACGGTCTCGGTAGCTGCAACGATAACGGCCTCCTTCTTCTGCGCACGTGTGCGGAACACCGTCTCCTGCTGTCCAACACCTTCTTCCGCCTTCCGACGCAGGAGAAGGCCACGTGGATGCACCCTCGGTCGCGGCGCTGGCATCTGCTGGACTATGTTCTCGTCCGGAGGCGAGATCGGCAGGACGTGCTGGTAACCAAGGCGATCCGCGATGCCGATGGTTGGACAGATCGCCGCCTCGTCATTTCTCAGATGAGGCTCCGACTGCAACCCCGACGAAGGCCCCAAGGTAAGAGGCCGCCATGTAAGTTAAATACTCTTTTATTAAATTTGCCTGCTCACTGTTTTGATTTCAGCAACCAAATAACCGAGAAACTGGAGGACCTGCTTGCTCCAGATCATAACGGTACCGTGGAGACACGATGGTGTCAACTGCGAAATGTCATCCAGTCCACCGCTCGCGATGTACTCGGATGCGCACACCGTCGACACCAGGACTGGTTTGACGACAATTACGCCGACATTAGCAACTTACTCGCAAAATAATGGACTACAAAAAGCCTACATGGACCTTCGGACAGACGCCACCAAAGCAGCCTTTTTCAGATGCCGGCGCCTTGTACAACAACGGCTGCGGGAGATGCAGGATGCCTGGATGATCCGAAAGGCTGAGGAAATCCAGGGGTATGCGGACCGCAATGAAATGAAAAACTTTTTCAAAGCCATCAAGGCCATCTACGGCCCGTGTATCAAGGGGTCCGCACCGCTGCTCAGCTCTGATGGGACAACACTGCTGACAGAGAAATCGCAAATTCTGAATCGCTGGGCCGAGCACTTCAGAAGTGTCCTTAATTGCTCATCAGCCATCTCCGATGCTGCCATTGACCGGCTCCCTCAAGTGGACACGAACAATGACCTGGATCTGCCGCCTTCCCTACCAGAAACCATCCGGGCCGTGCAGCAGATTTCCAGCGGTAAAGCACCGGGATCCGACGCAATACCACCGGAAGTCTACAAGCACGGTGGGCCCCGGCTGATGGCAGAACTCACAACACTCTTCCAGGAGATGTGGCGCCAAGGACAAGTTCCTCAGGACTTCAAAGACGCGACCATCGTCCATCTCTACAAACGGAAGGGGAACCGGCAACTCTATGATAATCACAGAGGCATCTCGTTGCTCAACATCGCCGGGAAGATCTTCGCCCGTATCCTTCTCAATCGTCTTAACGGTCACCTAGAGCAGGGCCTGCTCCCAGAAAGCCAATGTGGCTTCCGCCGACACCGCGGAACAACCGATATGATCTTCGCCGCCCGCCAGCTACAAGAGAAGTGTCAGGAGATGCAAACTCACCCATACACTACCTTCGTGGATCTAACGAAAGCCTTTGACACGGTGAATCGTGACGGACTGTGGAAAGTCATGCAAAAATTTGGTTGTCCTGAGCGGTTCACGCACATGGTGCGTCAGCTTCATGACGGGATGTCGGCGCGCGTCACTGACAACGGGACGGTATCCGAAGCATTCGCAGTGACCAACGGAGTGAAGCAGGGCTGCGTACTGGCCCCCACCCTCTTCAGTCTCATGTTCTCGGCTATGCTGATGGACGCCTACCGTGATGAGCAGCCTGGTATCCGCATCGCCTACAGAACTGACGGGCACCTTCTCAACAGTCGCCGTATGCAGGCTCCAACGCGCGTGTCTACGACTACAGTCCATGACTTGCTCTTCGCGGACGACTGCGCCCTTAACACCGTGACGGAGGAGGACATGCAAAGGAGCATGGACCTCTTCGCCGAAGGCTGCGCCGATTTCGGATTAACAATCAGTACAGCCAAAACGGTTGTCATGCACCAGCCGCCACCCAGCACGGAATACAATGCTCCTCGAATCAATGTCAACGGTGCTCAACTCAAAAACGTGGAAACCTTCGCTTATCTAGGAAGCACGATATCGCTCAACATGAGAATCGATGACGAGGTTGCCCAACTGATCTCCAAAGCTAGTCAGGCCTTCGGCCGGCTGCAGGCCTCCGTGTGGAATCGCCACGGTATTCACCTGAACACCAAACTGAAGATGTACAAGGCCGTCGTCTTGACGACACTCCTTTACGGAGCGGAAACCTGGACCGTCTACTCGAAGCAAGCCAGGAAGCTGAATCACTTTCATCTCAGCTGCCTCCGCAGAATACTGAAGCTGAGATGGCAAGACAGGATCCCGGACACGGAAGTCCTGGAGCGGACCGGAATCCTCAGCATCCATGCCATGCTGAGGCAAGTGCAACTGCGATGGAGCGGCCACCTGGTAAGAATGGACGACGAGCGACTACCCAAACGACTTTTCTACGGAGATGTCGCTACGGGTTCTCGCCGGCAAGGAGGTCAAAAACGACGCTACAAGGACACTTTGAAGAAATCGCTGAAGCAACTGCAAATCAACTCGGCGACCTGGGAGGACCTCGCCCAGGATAGACCGGCATGGAGAAGATCAGTAAAGACTGGTTCAGCAATCTACGAGGCCAACCGGATCGCGAATCGGCCTGGTTGGACATCTTCGGACGCAATGCACCAACAATCCGATAATTCCAATTTCTATGTCAAATTCGGCCAACCCTCCTTCTGACTCTCCCACCCTCACTTCTGGAATCAATTCCATTACTCCCACCATCATAGAGACCACATCCATCTACTCATCGCCTGCTACACCCACCACCGCAACCACCACCGCCTTCGCCTTCACTACCTCCACCACCACCACCACCACCATCAGCGATGGGGAATCTCTCCTAAGCTGTACTCAATGCGACCGCACATTCACCTCACGCATCGGCCTGGTCGGTCACTTGCGAATACATCGTACAGAGACCGGTGAGCCAGTACCTGGAACACCATCACACAGCAGAGATCGTCGCCTCCACTGCCCTCACTGTCCTCGCGCATTCACTCATCGCATGGGCCTATTCGGTCACATGCGCATCCATGACAGCGGAATACACCACAATGCCGACAACACCGATACACCATGCGCACCCTCCGCTCCTGCCATTCTTAGCGCCCCTGACACCCCCACTACCATGAATGACATCGCCCCAGCCTCCACCGATTTCTCCTGCCCACACTGCGCCCGCAACTTCAACTCACGCATCGGCCTGGTCGGTCACCTGCGAATCCATCGCTTGGAGGCTGGTGAACCAGTGCCTGGGGCTCCGACATACAGTCGACGCGCCCGCCTTCACTGCCTCACTGCTCCCGCACATTTACACACCGCATGGGCCTATTAGGACACATGCGCCTCCACGACAACCTCCGGTAAACCACCGGAGGCTAAGCTACATCAGCGCACACTACCTACACCAATACATCGACAACACCCTCACAATCACCATTTACCAGAGTATATCACGGTTTCCTAGAAACCGTGGCTGGGAAGTCTGCCAATCTAACGCTTCCACCAGACCACGCCGTCGGCTCAGTGTATGTGCTGTGTGTGTCGAGTGGCTGACCAGTGGACTGGGATTCAGACGGCGATGGCTGCTCCATATCCCCTGAGTTTGTGAATCCTGGTGTGTGCGTTATGGGGGCCAGGTCGTGCTGTGGCGCGCGAAGACGGGTACGCCGATCCGTCAGCCAATGCGCCCACTCCCACATCAGGCAACTGACCGGCTCGCAGTGACCAACGGAGTGAAGCAGGGCTGCGTATTGGCTCCCACCCTGTTCAGCCTCATGTTCTCTGCCATGTTAATGGATGCCTACCGTGACGAACGCCCCGGGATCCGCATCGCCTACCGGATGGACGGCCGACTCCTCAACCAACGACGAATGCACTTCCGCTCGCGTGTCTCCACAGCGAATATCCATGAACTTCTATTCGCTGATGACTGCGCACTCAATACAACGACAGAAGAGGAAATGCAAAGGAGCATGGACCTCTTCGCTGCCGCCTGTGACAACTTCGGACTTCGCATCAACACTGAGAAAACGGTTGTGATGCATCAACCGTCGCCAAACACTCTATACACCGCAGCTCACATCAATGTCAATGGCGCCCAACTTAAATCTGTAGATACCTTCACGTATCTAGGCAGCAATCTCTCACGCAGCACCAAAGTCGACAATGAGATGGCCCATCGGATCGCTAAAGCCAGCCAAGCCTTTGGACGCATGCAAAATGTGGTCTGGAATCGACATGCTCTCCACCTTAGAACCAAACTCAAGATGTACAAAGCTGTCATATTGCCAACGCTGCTGTATGGAGCGGAGACGTGGACAATCTACCAAAGCAGGCACGAAAGCTCAACCACTTCCACCTCAGCTGTCTCCGCAGAATACTAAAACTGAGTTGGCAAGACAGGATACCGGACACGGAAGTGCTGGAACAAACAGGCATTCTCAGCATTTTCGCTCAGTTGAAACAACTGCAACTGCGCTGGAGCGGTCACCTTGTGCGGATGGATGACGAAAGGCTACCCAAACGACTCTTCTATGGAGATAGCGCGATGGGTTCTCGTCGACAAGGGGGTAAAGAACGACGCTACAAAGACACTCTGAAGACCTCCCTGAAGCAATTGCAGATCAATCCGGAGTCCTGGGAGGACCTTGCCCGAAATCAATCGGCTTGGAGGAGAACAGTGAAGACAGGGGCAGCAATCTACGAAGCCAACAGGATCGCCGCTGCCAAGACCAAAAAGCGGCACGAAAGTCACCAGTGCCCCGGATCAACATCGCCAATGCCCAGGCCCTTCCAACATGCCCGCGCTGTCACCGCACCTTCCGCGCGCGAATCGGCCTAGTCGGACATCTTCGGAAGCAATGCATCAACAATCCGACAATTCAAAATTCTACGTCTACTTCTGTCAACCCTCCTTCGGACTCCTTCACCCTCACCCCTGGCATCAATTCCACTAGTCCCACCATCATCGAGACCGCATCACAATGCTCAGCACGTGTTACCCCCACAACCACCACTGTCACCGACAGTTCGACCGTCGATTTCGACGAGGTCCACCGTATGCTCCACACCAGGTGGTGCAGGGACGGTGACTTGCGCGTGAATTAGTTTTAAGTGATAGTAGCCTTGCGCTGCAGCTACCGCACTCTCTCCTCCTCCCCCCACCTGAGCCCGGTGTCAAGACAGAGTCAAGAAGACCGGAGATGGGAGAGGGCGCAGGTGGCTGGCGCGGCCGGAGCCGCCCCTGGGCGTGCCACCACACCTGGCTCGGATCCCACGGAGTGGGAGTGCCATAAAGGCCACATTAAGAAGGAGCCATTGCAGCCTGACTCTCAGTCCGCCAGTCAGCCACTCCACACAAAACACACATTGGGCTGACCACGCGGTCCGAGTTATCCCGTCAGTTGGCAACCTTCCAAGCCACGGCTTTTAGCGCACCGTGATAGTTTCAAGCGCGTCAGATTGTTTATAGTGAGGAAAATACGCTGAGCTCTCGACCTCACTCTCTCCCCCACCCCCACAATCAGACCATTGTCCGAGCGCGTCAGATCGCTTATGGAGGAAAATGCGCTGAGCTTGCGACCTCATAATCTCCCCAACTTCCATAATCAGAGCACCACCCGAGCCAGTCAGTTGCCTTTTAGACAATCCGTGGAGCAACCGACCGGAACAGAGGACGGCGCGAGTCGATCGGACACTGGCGTGCTGCAAGGTGGACATCGCGGCACTCAGCGAAACCTGATTCTCCGACCAATGCCAACTGGACGAGGTGGGTGCCGGATATACCTTTTGCTGGAGTGGCCGCCCCAGGCAGAGCGACGCGACGCTGGCGTCGCCTTTGCCATCGAGATCGACATCGTTGGCCGTCTGATGCAGGGCATCAAGGATCGTCTGATAAGCCGCCGCCGGCCTCTTCGGGGAGACATGTTCGTCAGCATCATCAGTATCTACGCCCCCCCGATTATCAGCTCCGGCGAGGAAAAGAACAAAATTCTACGAGGATCCGCACATCCTCCTGGCGACTGTGCCGAAGGCGAATAAATTGATTGTCCTTGGTGACATCAACGCACGCTTCGGCACGTGGGAAGGAGTGCTGAGCCCCTATGATCTCGACAGGTTCAATGACTATGGCCTGCTCCTCCTGCGAACCTGCGCAGAGCGCTGCCTCATCCTAACCAATACCTTCTTCCGCCTTCCGATACGGCAAAATATGAACAAAACTCAACGGCTTCTACGGCGGTTAACTGAGCAACCCGTAAATATCTAGACTTCTTGAATCTGTCTTGATCTGTGGTGACTGCGGCTCACCAATTCAGCTGCGTCAGTGTGGAACATATGTCACGTGTACTCGTCATGGATCACGGACTCCGGCTTCGAGTAGAACTTATGCTTATGCATCCGCATTTGAATTTTTGGGCAGACGCAATTTAATATCGTCCCAGAGGTTAGGGGAAATATTAAAAAAACCGGAAGAGGAATTGATCAGAAAAAAGCATAATCTAAATATCCTTCCTGGAAGTAAACTGAACCATTGATAGACAGTCGGTTCAATTTGGTCGATTTCGAGCAGCAGATTATTACCGACTGGCAGAGTACTGTATATCACACGTTTGGCACATTTAGAAGATTGAAAATCGCCGCATGAAGAAAGGTTAGGAAAGTGTTATTCGCTAGTTCACTCCCCAGACGAGACGGTCTACCTAAGGAAGGTTGATTTCATTGTCGTCGTTACATAGCGCTATGAAATAAATAGGTGAGACCACGCGAGCACTTTTCTATAGTCTATGGAAGCACTGTTGCGGGGGAGGAGGAGGAAAAGAGGTGGGGTTCCAAAGTGGCTTTACATTAGCCTATTCAATTTTGAGTAACTAGTAGGGGGCAGGCGTGAGAAATTAAGCATCTTGTTGACTCACACAAGTGGATGTGGTGAATGATGATTCTTTTTTCGATTTTGATACCAGAAGAGTAATTATTACTTCGGTGCCCCAGTAAGTCGACCAGACAGGAGAATAAGTTAATAAGCCGGCAGATGAGAGAGAGATGAACTAGGAAAGCTGCGTAGTCCTTCCTTCCCGAGAAACGCGAACAAATCGAGTCTGAGCTTGAATCTGTCACCACCACTACCACCATCAGCGATGGGGACTCCCTCCTAAACTGTCCTCATTGAAACCACACATTCACCTCACGCATTGGCCTGGTCGGTCACTTGTGAATCCATCGTACAGAGACTGGTGAACCAGTGCCTGGAGCTCCAACACACAGCAGAGATCGCCGCCTCCACTGCCCTCACTGTCCTCGTGCATTCACTCATCGCATGGGCCTTTTCGGTCACATGCGCATTCACAAAAACCTGCGGTAAACCACCGGAGGCTAAGCTAAATCTGAACACACTATCTTCACCAATACATCGACCACACCTTCACAATCACCATGTACCTGAGTATATCACGGTTTCCTAGAAACCGTGGCTGGGAAGGCTGCCAATCTGACGCTTACACCAGACCTCGACGTCGGCTCAGTGTATGTGTTGTGTGTGTCGAGTGGCTGACCAGTGGACTGGGAGTCAGACGGCGATGGCTCCTCCATATCCCCTGAGTTAGTGAATCCTGGCGTGTGCGTTATGGGGGCCAGGTCGTGCTGTAGCGCGCGAAGACGGGTACGCCGATCCGTCAGCCAATGCGCCCACTCCCACATCAGGCAACTGACCGGCTCGGACAGTAGTCTGACTGTGGGGGTGGGGGAGAGAGTGAGGTCGACAGCTCAGCGCATATTCCTCACTATAAACAATCTGACGCGCTTGAAACTATCACGGTGCGCTAAAAGCCGTGGCTTGGAAGGTTGCCAACTGACGGGATAACACGGACCGCGTGGTCAGCCCAATGTGTGTTTTGTGTGGAGTGGCTGACTAGCGGACTGAAAGTCAGGCTGCAATGGCTCCTTCTTAATGTGGTCTTTATGGCACCCCCACTCTGTGGGATCCGAGCCAGGTGTGGTGGCACGCCCAGGGGCGGCTCCGGCCGCGCCAGCCACCTGTGCCCTCTCCCATCTCCGGTCTTCTTGACTGTGTCATGACACCGGAATCAGGTGGGGGAGGAGAAGAGAGTGCGGTAACGTTGAGTGCCGCGGTTGGAAGGTTTTCAACTGACAATTACACTCAGACCTCGCAGTTAGTCCAATTTGTGTTGTGTGGAGTGGCTGACTGGTGGTCTGAGAGTCAGGCTGCGATGGCTCCTTCTTAACGTGACCTCTGGCTATCTCACACATGTGAGATGTAAGCCGTTCAACCCCCTGTTGTGTAAAATCCTGGTGCTTGTGTTTTTGGGGCCAGGTCGTGTACGTAGTACACGTAGGCGAGGTCACTAGCAGCTGCGCCCGCTTCCGCATCAGACAACTGACCGGCTCGGACAGTGGTCTGATTGTGGGGTGGGGAGAGAGTGAGGTCGACAGCTCAGCGCATGTTCCTCACTATAAACAATCTGACGCGCTTGAAACTATCACGGTGCGCTAAAAGCCGTGGCTTGGAAGGTTGCCAATTGACGGGATAACTCGGACCGCGTGGTCAGCCCAATGTGTGTTTTGTGTGGAGTGGCTGACTGGCGGACTGAGAGTCAGGTTGCAATGGCTCCTTCTTAAGGTAGCTCTTTATGGCACTCCCACTCCGTGGGATCCGAGCCAGGTGTGGTGGCACGCCCAGGGGCGGCTCCGGCCGCGCCAGCCACCTGCGCCCTCTCCCATCTCCGGTCTTCTTGACTCTGTCTTGACACCGGGCTCAGGTGGGGGAGGAGGAGAGAGTGCGGTAGCTGCAGCGCAAGGCTACTATCACTTAAAACTAATTCACGCGCAAGTCACCGTCCCTGCACCACCTGGTGTGGAGCATACGGTGGACCTCGTCGAAATCGACGGTCGAACTGCCGTGTGTGTGTTGTGCCCCCTAAACGGGCCACGTGGTAGATGCGTTGGACCAACACGGGGGCCACATTAGGGCATGGCATGCGTTATTTTGGTTGCGCTTCCATAACAAATGCCGAACATAGAGGTGTGGTGGCACGCCTAGGGGCGGCTAGGACTTAGGGGACCCGGCCGTGCCAGCCACCTGCGTCCTCTCCCGCCTCCGGTCTTCTTGACTCTGTCTTGACACCGGGCTCAGGTGGCGGAGGAGGACAGA
Source organism: Schistocephalus solidus (assembly GCA_017591395.1). NCBI lineage: Eukaryota > Metazoa > Platyhelminthes > Cestoda > Diphyllobothriidea > Diphyllobothriidae > Schistocephalus > Schistocephalus solidus. The sequence goes on from WEDG01011644.1 coordinate 49,836, forward strand.
GTGCGGTAGATGCAGCGCAAGTCTACTATCACTAAACTAAATCACGTGCAAGTCACCTTCCCTGCTCAACTTTCCCATGAGCATACGGTGGACATCGTCGGACTACGACGGTCGAACTGTCGTGTGTGTGTGTGTGTATGCTTTTAACCTCTCATTGAAGTATACTTATGTCAGTCTCTCTCGAATTTCTGCACATACTATGCATCCGGTTCCACTTACTATTCAGGAGGCACCGATTACGGATGATAATTTCTAGAGCCACTTTCCCTTCTCTCCGATGTCACTCTTGGCGAGAGTGCCACTTGGAGCCCTCAGCTGGCTTCCGGAACAGAAGTACTGGCTTCCTGGGCTTTTTGATGTGGGATTTGCCGTTTTTCTGCTGCTCCTTTTCTCTCAGTCATTTTAGATCACAGAGGGTTGCTTACATACGGTGGAAGCGGGCTCTGAACAAAATGTTGCAGGGTTATCCAGATGCTCTGACTTACATTACTGCGAAAAGGACGAGCCGATTTAACTATTTTAGTCTGGAATGGCGATTCCATGAAAACGCGGGAATTCATTTTGCCAAGGGGCCACTCGAGAATACCAAACAGCATAAAAATAGCGAAGCAAGAATTAAAGAAACAGATAGCTCAGTTGGAAAACTGAAAAATTAAAGGGATAAGCCAATATTTTAAGTATTTATAAGGTTTTGTGCCTACTACCATGCTCAACTGTTCAAAATTCACCCGCTCATCGCCACTGGCTAATCCAAATAAATAACAGTACACTCTTTGAGGGGCGACTTACTTGGGCTGGGTGTCCCTACGTGTTCGACTAGGCGAACAAAAGACCTCTGCGCATAGACATACTAGGTTGAGTCTGTGTTGAGTTGTTCAAGAAGGGGTCAATGTAGCACAGCACTTCAAACGAATATATATTGAGTTTTAACTGCATCCCGCCAAAAGTCAACAGATGCCGCAATTTGGACAATTTGACAGCATATCTTCCAGGGCATCATAGTTGAGACCATCGTGTTCCTCTACAATTGCTAAGACAATCGACGAATCCTCAACTATGACAATTGGCATACTAACCCATTCGGTTTGCCTGTAAACTCGACTGCGCTCTTCTTGCCTGTTTAGCCTTACATCTGAAGAGCGGATTGCCGCAGAAGACGCATTGTGGACTCTGAAAACATAGTGAAAATAACGCTGTGATGTTCGCCGCCTGAGAGTGGAGATAGACATGCCTAGGAACGCAGATAAGCCTCTTCATTATCATCTCGACACTTATAAATGCTTTTGTCGCAAGGGATCGGGATAGATTCTGTCGAATTGCGAATAAGTTTCGATGACTGACCGTCATGACAAGACCTCAGATTCGGCATCAACTTCCTTCATACTACCCAGAACAACTGTTGTGATAAGATTTATCCATCTGGGTACACGGAGAAAGGTATCCTTTCACAAGCGACTCTGTTCTCAACCGGATTATCTTTTTTGCTACTTTAATAGATACTATTCATATAATTTCTCCCACTACTGTTTCTTTGTAAATGATACCACTATTATTATTACACGTTATGTTGCTACCTCCACTTCTGCTACTACTACTACTACTACTACTACTACTACTACTACTACTACTACTACTACTACTACTACTACTACTATTACTACTCACACTTCTACTAATACTACTACTACTACTACTACTACTACTACTACTACTACTACTACTACTACCATTACCACCATAGCTGCGCATTAACCATTCTAAAATACAATGTAAACTACGTAGCGTGTATCAGAGGAAGCTTTGTGGATATATTTCCTGGTTTTTTTGAAGGGTTTGCGTTCAACCCAAACATCTTGTATATTGCGATGCTAAAACGGTCCCTTTTCTGATGGACCACACGTTTAAATACGTTCAGGAAAGGCAAATACACCCACTTGTCTTGAAAAGCTGCTCTCCCAATTCATGTTTTGCTACTTGAAAGACACGCTCTATATGAATAAACTCACAACGCCTGGCCGCTATCACAGTGCTTATTCACAAGTGTTTGAAATACCTCCCTAAGTATTTGTGTACGAAAATGTGTTCTTTTGTTCAAATTTTGTAGCGCTCGTTTTCTCGTTAAGCCCTTGAGTAGTTTTATTTCATTCAGTTAGTCCACCATAAGCAGTTATGTATTCCTGATTTTAGGCACTTTGAAGCTACTTATTGTCATCTAAAGAGCAAACCTTAATATCCAGTGTTTAATGGTCCCGTTAGCTGGCTTCCTTTCCGTCTAACTCATCCTCGGTACCGCTCTACGGAACTGTGCTAAGTGCTCTTGACAGTTTAACCTAAACAATGCGCTAATTTTTCCTTAGTGGCTGCACCCCTCTCTCCCCCAATTCTCTAAATCCTGTTTTTAACGCTTTCCTGTTGCCTGCTCGAAGAGCAGTTAGGTTTTCCTATTATAACACTAGTACATACCTGGAATGTGTCCTATAAAATAGGAAATTCTAGGACGCCTTTATTTTAAACTTGCAATACCCTCCACATCCAGCTATAATACAGACCAAACAGGACAACACACCTGCGTCTGTATACATATGCTTACATGGTCGGCAGGTGAGCCCAGTGTAATGGGTCAGCAGTTACAAGAAGCCATGACGCCTTGATCAGGTGGTAAATGTAACTTTTACATCGATAAGGAGCAAACGTCGATTTAATCAGCGTCCGGAACATTATATATATATATATATATATATATATATATATATATGTATATACATATATTATACACGTACTATACCGTACATTAGGTACTAGCTAAAAAGCCCAGACACGTGTTTTCGCCGATGTTTCTGCTGCTGCGTGACGCAGCAACGAGGGGGTTCGGCTCCTCATATACCAGAAACCGCATAGAGAACGCTGAGGGACCCACTGAGGAGCCGAACCCCTCGTTGCTGCGTCACGCAGCAGCAGAAACATCGGTGAAACACGTGTCTGAGCTTTTAGCTAGTACCTATGTCGGAAGTACGGTATAATATGTGTGCCATATACGATTCATACGACTTGTAGTACTACTTGTTTGTAGAATGGGCATTACGTGGTTATTCCACAGTGGTTGATTGTCTTCGACCCAAATGTTCATTGAAATTTCGGGTCTGACCCTAAAAAGTCATGTCCGAATCATCTGACTCCATGTCCTGCACTTAATAATTTCAGATATTATTTCCTTGATTATTCTCTGGAGTCCATATACCAGAAACCGCATAGAGTACGCTGGGGGACCCACTGAGGAGCCGAACCCCTCATTGCTGCGTCACGCAGCAGCAGAAACATCGGCGAAACACGTGTCTGGGCTTTTAGCTAGTGCCTATGTCGGAAGTACGGTATAATATGTGTGCCATATACGATTCATACTACTTGTAGTACTACTTGTTTGTAGAATGGGCATTACGTGGTTATTCCACGGTGGTTGATTGTCTTCGACCCAAATGTTCATTGAAATTTCGGTTCTGACCCTAAAAAGTAATGTCCGAATCATCTGACACCATGTCCTGCACTTAATAATATCAGAAATTATTTCCTCGTTATATATATATATATATGTCCCTTTAGCAGATCGGTGTGCCGCACACAATCATCATATTCCCGATCGCAACCGACAAAACAACGAGCCCGTGGCTCAATTACCAAAGGTTGTGGGTTCAACTCCCAGGTGCAGCACACTTGGGATTGAGTATGACTGGCTGATGACGGCTTATAAGCCAGAAATGGCCATTCTGGTCTCCCTTGTCTTTGTCGGTTCCACCTAAACAACATATGCTGTCGTCGCTATGCGACCGTCTGCGAGGGCTCTAGTGTGAGCTCCAAGGCACAGCGGAACATACATATTCTCTCACCAGATCGGCGAGCCTCCACGCGCATACATGAACATAAATTGGCAGTAAGGAGGCGAGACCACTTGTCTCAAGTCGCTATGCATACGCTAGAAACTGGACACAAATTTGCTTGGGACAAAACCCGCATTCTTGCCTCTTGTCCTTCTAAGAAAGGCCGAAAATTTTTAGAGGCCATTTTCTCAGATAACTCATGCATCAAACGACACATCGAATTGGACCGTGTACAGCCACCTGAAAGAAAGCGGAAAGAGGCGAGAGCCAATCAAGATGGAAATACACCCCAAATGACAACAATTGGCAGGAATGACTAAGTGATATCGACTTTTTCAGGCACGTGTTAAATTTAAACTGTTTTTGGCACACTTACCACAAGTATGACGACGACCTGGGGTACCAGCGTCAAAAATTTACATAATAAAGTTACCTGTTGTTTCCCAAAGAACGTATTTGTTTCGAATTATACTTCTTGGGATGCCTATTTTCCAATTGATATATATATATATATATATATATATATATATATATAATTTCTGAAATTATTAAGTGCAGGACATGGAGTCAGGTGATTCGGACATGACTTTTTAGGGTCAGACCCGAAATTTCAATGAACATTTGGGTTGAAGACAATCAACCACTGTGGAATAACCACGTAATGCCCATTCTACAAACAAGTAGTACTACAAGTAGTAGGAATCTTATATGGCAAAGACATTATACCGTACATCCGACATAGGTACTAGCTAAAAGCCCAGACACGTGTTTCGCCGATGTTTCTGCTGCTACGTGACACAGCAACGAGGGGTTCGGCTCCTCAGTGGGTCCCCCAGCGTTCTCTATGCGGTTTCTGGTATATGGACTCCAGAGAATAATCAGGGAAATAATTTCTGATATATATATATATATATATATGATAATAGAGTTTGGCTCACCGATATATATATATATATATATATATATATATATATATATATATATATATATATATACATATATATATATATATATGATAGTGTGGGGCTCACCGATCTGCTTAAGGAACATGTATGTTCCGTTGTACCCTGGAGCTGAGACTAGAGCCCTCACAGGCGGTCGCATAGCGACGTGTAGCATATGTTGATAAGGTGGAACCGACAAAGACAAGGGAGACCGGAATGGCCATTTCTGGCTTTCTAGCCGTCATCAGCCAGTCATACCCAGTCCGAAGTGTGGCACACCTGGGATTCGCTATGCACTTTGTAAAAATTACAAAAAGCCTCGAAAATGTACATATGTAAAAAAAAAACATCAAACGGATGTGTAAAACTTCAAATAAAAGCATGTAAAAATAACGTTCCTCGCAAGTGCTGCAGAAAATGTTCCCCAACCTATTATTTGTTTACCGCGCTTCAACCTCGTAGGCCGTTTTCTAATGGAACAGCTGCAATGGCCATACGCAGTTGAATAAGAGGTCACGACATTTTTATGACGCCATTAAATTTTGCGCATTTCGTTGACTTTGCTTTATTTCAGTTTCCAAAGCTATCCTGATGACAAAACAGAATACAAGGGGCGTTTTTTCGTAGACCTCCGCTCTAAAGCCACGTGGAAGTTCACACATTGATGAGAAACAGATAAAGGGGGCTTATTGTCAGGAAGGCGAGGGAAGATGGAATGGCCACTTGCGATTTATTCTAAGACGCCAACCCACGAACAGAATATCCGGTTTGTGAACCCTCGTTCGGTGAGATAAATCAACTAAGTCACGGCACCATGCTGTGTCTGTCACGTCGGAACCGCGTCTACCTGTCTGGTGGCTGCGGATGATAAAAGTAGATTAGGATCTGACTAGGCGAAAACTTAGGCAGACTTACCGACATTTGGAATCCCTGGGAAAAGACGGGTGCATTTATATGCCGCTTCTTTTTGACCCCCCAGTTTCCAGCTTTTGCGTCCTGCAGAACTCGGCAGCTTTCCCATTTTCTTCACCATTCTTCCGTCCGAGTAATTAATTTTTGTTATCGACGCCCCCACCTACTTTCTCGCTGCACTTGATTGCGGTAATGGTGGTGACTGTCATGGCAGTCCCCAGGGCTGCCTCCGCACCAAGTAACTAATTTCATAATAAGAGAAAATTATTTTTTGCCTGCGGACCCCCCTCACCAGCGCTCCCGCTACTGCTGCATCAACAAAAGGTCGGAATTATTTATATCCCCCCTACAGGACACGGGGATGGGAGCATCATTCATATAATGCAGTTTGCCTTGCTCTAAAGTCTAGCGGGGGGTTTAATCACTAGTCCACTAACCGGATCGGACGGTGGCTGGGGTCTGGGAACGGGAATAAAGAATAAGGCCGAAAACTAAGCGCATTTTCCTCCCGAGGGGACGTCATCACATACGCAGTCCCCAACACCAACTGAATCCCCATCTATTCACCATCTCCACCTCACCCACCTACCCACCCACCTACCCATCTATTTACCCATCTCTCATCTGTACGTCGTCTACAGTCCTCTCATTCGTATCTGCGAAATGACACCAAAACACCTCAGCGTGCCCTCTTTTTCTGTCGCCATGACCCACGAGTTATTAATGTGTGCTGTGGACTGGCATACTAACACTTCACAGCGCTTCAGTTCGGTTTTCATAATCTATAACTCTCGGATATGTTGTCTTTGGCCTTCTCGTGACCCCTGCAGTTGGCGAGTCTTCTTAAATACCGCCCTCTAGGGGTCTGTCTCTTGTCAATATTTGCATTGATATCAACTGACGTGAAAGAGGCGTTCTCCACCCGCCCGTAATTCCTGTGCCCTCTGAACAACCATCCGCCCATTCACCGTCAAGTACTTTGTGCATTTCATTTAGCAGTACCAACTTCGGCACGTCCTACCTTCCCCATGAGGGACACTTTAGAAAACACCACACTTCTTTCTACTGCATAACCCTGCCCGATTTTTGTGCCTACACAGCATTCGCCAAATCCGGGGACTGAAGGTGCTGGGGGAGCCGATGGTCAGCGTCGTTGCCTTTACCTCTGAGGACTTCGACATCTACCAGCTGGCCCATCTGATGTCAGTGGACGCGGACGGCAAGCCGAGTTGGGGTCTCAACGTACTGCAGTTTCCCTCAGCGGTGCACCTCTGCGTCACCGACATGCACACACGGGAGGGTGTGGCAGAGGCCTTCTTGGCGGACCTCGAGGAAGCTGCCAGGACTTTGCTCAAATCGCCGAAACAGAGCTCCTCGGGCATGGTAAGCGCTGCATTCGAAAAAAAGTGATTATAACGTATAGTGCGTACTGCGTAGGTACCACGTCATTTCTACTGGACATGATTAAAAGGGAGAGTACTTGGCTGGACAGCGCCAGGAGAGGGGGGACTTGCATTAGTCATTTCTGACCGTTCTCCCACCGTCGACTTAGCGTGCCTGCTCCCTAGGCAGGGGTCTCGAGCTTTCCAACTCGAATTGAACAAGTTTTTAGCCCAACTATCTAGCCGAACATCAACGCCAGTTAGTTAGTTACTGCTGCCGAGGTACCCTTCTCTTGCTTTGAACGATTTTTGCTGACAGAAGTGTCAGGAGCCTGCGACGCCCGTTTTTACCTCTCTGGCATCATTAGCCAGCCATAACACAGACCAGGAGGACAGAGGATCCAGTTCACTTAAAGGAACCTACCTCAGATACAGCTCCCAGTTCATCCCCCGTTATGACATGCCACAATGACCTATTCAAGTCACTATGTCTCTGTCATGGCATAATTTTGGCACGCACGCTTTACTGTTTGGCAACTGGTTAGCTTTGCATGTAACGTCCTCGTCTTCTGACCTGAAACACTCAATTTTCGCTTGTTTTGACAAGTTTTTTTGAAAGAGCACATATATATTGGGCTAATTAGTAAAAACATGTAGTTACGTGAAAATTCCCCACGGATGTTTGCTGTCAACCAATTTCAGTCCGGCCCATTAACACGCCTGTTAGTTTCTTAAGATGATCGACATAGACGGCAAAATTGTAACAAGCATTTCAGTCTCTTGATCTACACAGTAGGAGGCAGAAAATAAAACAAGAAACGAGGTTTAAAGTCCCGTTATGGGGAATACGAGTCTTAACTAATAGACCGACCACTACTACTACTACTACTACTACTACTACTACTACTACTACTACTACTACTACTACTACTACTACTACTACTACTACTACTACTACTACTACTAATACTACTACTACTACTACTGCTGCTGCTGCTACTACTACTACTACTACTACTACTACTACAACTACTATTAATGCTACTACTACTAATACTAAGTGAAATTCAAATTTACGGCATACTCCAGTTAGTCTCACAAGCCAAGTTCAATCCTCCAAATGCAAGCCAACTTTAGGTATTGAGGCGCAAAGGCCTTCCGATAGTGGCCGGCAACGCAAGGTGTTAGTGCTACGGCACCGGAATATCGGCAGGTCGGGACTGAAGACGTACCCTCTGAACTATGGTGCAAGGCCTCCTGTAATACGCGAATGGTAGTAATAGGGGCCTTTTGGAAGAAAAACACTGTGTTCTTAGATCTATAAAGGGAAAATCGTATTTGTGTCGCATTCTTGCTTTAATGTATAATGGGCACGTTTTAGCAGGATGATTTCTCGCTCCCCTCTGCTAAACTATGGCGCAGGACCTCCTGTAATACGGCAATTGTGGTATCAGGGGGCATGCAGGAGAGAAAATGTGGAGACCTAAAAAAGGCATTTGCATTACATGCTTGTTTTACCGTACCAACAAGACAATTTGTAGGAGGGTAATTCAAGGGGTGCCTATCCGTTCGCCGTCTAGCGAGTATCGTGCCCGCAGATATGAGTTGGTTTTGTGTTCCAACTATAAAAGCTACTTGAACGGCGTTTAACTGGTCAAATTCATAGTTTACCACAAGAGAATCGGCCATATGTCAAGGTTATTTGCTAATTAATACTTTTGGTAGCATGGCTCATAGCACGGCGTCTATAAAATAAGTTATTTTTCCTGAACGGATTAACCAAGAGGTTATTTCGTACGGTCATTTTGTGGAAAATTGAACCCCCTTGAAAGCCATCTTAGATAATTTGTAACATGTCCGGCTTTTTGAGGAGTGTCCATTTTTTTACTGGCGAATCTTCATATTCTTAAGGAAAAGCTGTAATTTGTCGAGACCTATCAGAATATGTTGAGGTCGCTTTTGTCCCTCTTCAAAAAGGACGAAAAAGATATCGTAAGTGGGCTCTATCTGAACTTATAAACAGGTCAACTGATGAGAAGTTAATACTTCTCATTTTCGCCAAGACATGGGAATAGAAACCCCCACGGAAGGGTAAATGTTCCCGTGTCCTAATCCTAGCACCAACCCTAAACTGAACCTCAACCCTAACTCAAACCCAAAATGTAGTGCTAAGCTAACTTTACCCCCAAACTTAGAACTCTCCCAGACAATTAGTGTGATGCCTCCGGAATAGTGGTGAGTTCGTATTCCTGTCTCCTGCCTGCTTTTGGACCGAATATTTTGCAAATTATACGCAAAGAACATGGAAACTCATACGGTGCCAATCTTACCCGCTATTTTCAACGCCCTCCTAGCTTTAAATAGACTTTATTGAGCTCATAAACGAAACATGCACTTCTTATGCCTATGGTAATTTGGCCATGCAAATTTTATGCTTTTGTTTTAAAAATTCGCTAATGGTTAGGCGCTTTGACAACCTGTGTTTTCACATGTTTTTGGGCTTTATAAAACATATCTTATAAATTTCCTTCGACTGCAACTCAGATGACCCAGCATGATCTAATTAAGCGACTGTTTGGCGTTGCTCGAACGCTACAAGAGACATGGATCCCATTGCATGTGGGCTACGGGAATAATTACAAAAAGCATCTCAACATGTCCCATTTTTGCGGACTTGGGAATTGAATCGCTCCTTCTCATTAACTACGAAATTCCCTATAAACTTATTGTAAAAATGTATTTTTCTTGCTTGTTTTTTTGCGGACTAGGATTAAATTTATACAGACTTCGAGATCATTAAGAAATCACTTTATCTGCAATCGGCGTCTTAGTTATCGTGATTTAGAAACACGTTTGGGATGATGTACAGACAAAGGGCAGTATGATACTACGTAAAACTTGACTTTTGCATTGTCTTTCCTGGTAATTCCTTATACAATCCCATCGCTGTGCCATTTTGAATTTCAAATCGGTTTAAACAATCTCGGTTGGCCTTTCATGAAGGCCAAAAACTTCCCTGAAAAACAGCAAATTATGCTGACGCTAATTACCCAGTTCATCGTCAGTGGTACAGCAAATCCGCAAAGCTATTCACTTTTAAAAGCCTAATAATCAGTCATTCCCCAGTATTTGCGCTAAAGAGCGCATAGTCACACTGGCCTTAGCTGTCGTATCTTCAGCTTCTGCCCGAAACCTGTGTTCGGCCTCCATCCAACTCGATATGCCGATTTGTGCAGGATTCGTCACGGTGCATGGTTTTGGCTTATTTCCAGCCTTAACTGGCTGGGCATACTGCATTGAAAGCTTCGCATAGTTTTTCTGTGGGTGACAAAAATTCGCTGATTTCCGAAAGAATGTATTTTATATCACAATATTATCTGGGAAGATTATGTAACTGGGGCGAATATTCGCATTCCAGGTAAGCGTATGATAAAAGAAGAAAACTGTTCACTCTCCCTGTTTGTATTTTTTCTAATCGGAGCCTTCTCATTGGAGTCCATCATTGGCGATAAAATCGGCAACAAAACAAACACCAGTCTGGAGGTGACTGCGCAGGGCCCTGTATGCTGGCACCAGATTGATAAATTTATTGACTGAGTTCTCATCGGAGACTCAGGCTTCATTAAATTCTCGACTTATCTTGCTTCTAGCGTGGGTGCTTAATTTCGTGGCTGCCAAGTTAAACTGGTGACCCGTTTCGTAGTTGTTGACAGCCACTTGTGGTAATCCGTCACCCACAGCCAGGTTACGTCCGGGTGTGTGTGCGATCCAAGCATGCGTCCGGTCTGTCCTGTGTAGTTACGGGCAGAGTTTAGGCTTATGCATGTGGCAGCGGTTTAAACCCTACTCCAGACACGTGTTTCTCCGATGTTTCCGTTGCTATCTGATACTACTGCGAGCGGTTCGGCTCCTCAGTGCTCGTCGACTTTACTGCTGAGCAACACAACAGTCGCCATGAATCACCCTGATGGATACGATCTGATCTGCTGGATCAGATGGATGACGATCTGCTAGCCGAAATTATCGCCATACTCATGATGCGTTATCGCTTCGCCACTGTTCCAGTTTTGGTCCACAACCATCTATCAAAGTGTACTATTTGATCTGACTTTGGAAAATATTTTACGCTGTCACGCATTCTGTTCAACTATGTCACTGACTGAATTCTCGGAAGGACCATCTTCATGGCTTTAATGACGTCGACATTGCCCCGGGGCGCCGACTGACTACACTGAAATCATCGCCCTGCTAACGTAAAGCTATAGAATGCAGTAGTAGTGTCGTGGATGAATATGATCGTTGAATCGGCCAGTTTATCCATCACCACCGCGAAAACCAAAGCGATTTCGAACAGCATTTATGACGATAAAGCGGCATCGTTATGGATTTATGTCTATTAACAGAAGAAATAGGCAAGTTCAAATACACTGGGGGTGGTGCTGCTTCCGAATGGGCAGAGTAAAGCTGGCGTCCTTTGCCAAATCGATGCTACTCGTGGAGTCTTCACAACCCCAAGGATTTGTGTCTGCAGACACGACGCGGTATCTTTGTTGCCTACAGAGCTTCGTGTGTACTGGGAATCCGTTGGGCCGGTCCCTGTACGACCCTGGATACTGGGCTGTACGTGTGGAGAACGAGTAAAAGCTGGTTGCGTTTGGCCACCTGGTTGCCTGAAAGCCACCCCTCGAGTGAAGCGCCCTGACTTCGTCTCCAGCGCACACTCACTGCGACCGCACTGAGAGCCTATCTCACGTCATCCAAAAAAGAAAACTGACAATGGAAACGAATAAGCGAGTCCAATAAGCAGTTTGGAAGAAAAGGAGGCGATTGCTGAAACAGGAAGTTTACTGGTCTGACGTTTCACATTTCCAATCAAACCCATTATCAGAAACGGTCGCAGATAAGGGTACTGGAGTCACAAAGAGGGCAGTATTTATAGGACACAGTCGCAATGCCACCACACGTCTACTATAATTAACAGCACCGGCGTTCATCGTCGGGGGTCGTGTTTGGTGCGATGGTTGATTGTTAGCCCGCATCCGAGTCGTTAATCCCAATGATTGCCTTACTCGTGTTAGAATTTGCCGTGATAATGACTCAAAAATTGGGTTCGCTGTCACGGTAACTGTCACGCGCCCTCCGTGCGTGACTAATTATGTTGCCCAGGTAAAGTCTCAGCAGAGAATATAGATATGGTAGGTCAGTGCGCTTGTTACTTGACTGTGGGCCGGTCAACCATGACACAAGCAGCTTGTAGTTCACGCGGTTGTCATCTGCAAGAATTTTGGCCTCATCAAACGTGAAGGCGTGATCGAGCTCCGTCGCATTATCCGCTATCCGAGAGCCAGCGTTGTTCCTCCTCTCTGCCGCTTCATGCTTGGCCATACATGTCCGGAGTAATCTCCCAGGTTCGCAGACGTAGTTGCTTTGCCCACCGCTGCATCAGCTCCGGTAACCGACTCCCCGAAGTTTCCTGCAGTGCAAGTGGATTTTTTGACCTCATGACCTCCGTTCTGTGTGTGCAACCCCAACTCCAAGAAGACCGAGGTGATACGGGCACGCTCTTCATTTTCCACCCCATAAACTCTGTGTTTATCGTGCGCTTCGGCGCGGATGCTCACTAGAAGCGTCAGTGAGGAGTTAACTCAAAAGCTGGCTCAACACGGTCCGTCCAGACACAGAGGTGGTACTTCGGCGCTCGATATTCCAGGAAGGGACAGTGGGTAGCGTACTTCAAAACCGTCTTCGCATGCGTGGAAGGCTATAATCCTCGAAATTATTGAGGCCAGCTGGATCAGTCATGATTACCGCTGAAAAACGAATAATAATAATAATACCACATTCATTATCCGTCGAAGAAGCAGTAGAAGGAGCTAGCCTATGACCTAATTTGGATCTGTGCTAGTTTCAGAAAGTTCCTGGGTTCCATCGACATTTTTTGCGATGGCTCTTGCCGCTGCCCGTCTTATGTTTATCCTCATAGCCTGCCTCATTTTATTGCCATCTCTGACGCACAAACTTTGATCTGCCTATCCTTTTGAGGGTTATTTTTAATCCCGCCATGGCAACTACGACTGCCGCGAATGAGACACGAATCTGCTGGCGGTCGGGCATGGTGAGGTCGAGGGTAATCGGCAGTCGGTCGAATTCCATGCACTGGACACGGTTATAATCCGAGTCTGGCGACCGGACTGAACAAGAATAGCCATCGAACGACTCGGATGGCGGAAACTAGGACGCTTCCAAAATTTCAGTATGGATGCAGTTCAGTCGCCCTATCGTCTTCACCATCTTCCTCGGTGAATCGTGAACACAAGCATGCTTATAATAAGAAAGTGTGTGTGTGTGTGTGTGTGTGTGTGTGTGTGTGTGCGTGTGTGTGTGTGTGTGTGTGTGTGTGGGGGGTGTAGGGATACTAGTTAGGGGCAGCACCACACAGCTTGCATTTGGTCGCTCCATTTGTCTCGTACAGGTGGTGAATGCTCCTGTGGCCGCCTCTAACTGGTACCCAACTCTCACCTGTGGCTCCCTCGAAGTTGGGTTCTTCCCAGCGGCCACACCCCGGGCAACCGTCACGACCGGCGGGCTAAACCAGGTGAGGGTCTCCGGTGTTGTGTGTGCCTCCACACCCGGTATGTCTGACTCCCGAACTTCCCATCTCCCCCTCTCAAAAAGTCCTACGGTGGGGGCGACAGCAACCCCGTAGGCAGCCCAGACTAACTCGGGTCGTTCTTCCACTAAACCAAAACCGTGACCCATAGTGGAGTTCGGCAGCCGTCTGGGATGTCCGAGCAGCCCTATTTAGGGATAGCACTGCTTGCCTCCTCGCGGAGGAAGGGGCTAGAAAATGTGCCCTAAAAAAATGCTGGTTCTCACGTCTTCTGCAGCCAGCCGCGGCTCTGCAGATCGCAAACTACGCGGTCGTAAAACTCAAACAAACAACAATACCCCCGTCCTCATCCCCCCTCGCCATACTCTCCAGGCTGCTCGGGTGAGTCCACTCACACTAGCAGCCTGGAATCGTTCGTTCCCTTTTAGACAATCCTAGGGAGCAACCGGCCCGGAACGGAGGACGGCGCTAGTCGCTCGGGAACTGGCGCGCTACAAGGTGGACATTGCTGCTCTCAGCGAGACCCGATTCTCTGAGCAGGGTCAGCTGGAGGAGGTGGGGCCAGCTACACCTTCTTCTGGAGCGGCCGGCCAAAGGCAGAGCGACGCGACGCTGGTGTTGCCTTTGCCATCCGTAACGACATCGTGGGACGTCTGCCCTGTCTGCCGCAGGGGTATCAATGATCGCCTGATGAGCCTCCGCCTGCCTCTTCGGGAGACCAGTTCGCCACCATCATCAGCGCCTACGCTCCCCCAATGACGAGCTCTGATGCGGCGAAGGACCAATTCTACGAGGACCTGCACGCCTTGCTGGCAACTGTGCCGAAAGAGGACAAGTTAATTGTCCTTGGTGACTTCAATGCCCGCGTCGGGACGGACCACGCTGCCTGGCAGGGGAGTGCTGGAGTCCCCACGGTCTGGGTAGCTGCAACGCTAACGGCCTCCTTCTTCTGCGCACGTGTGCGGAACACCAAATCTCCTGCTGTCCAACACCGTCTTCCGCCTTCCTACGCGGGAGAAGGCCACGTGGATGCACCCTCGGTCGCGGCGCTGGCATCTGCTGGACTATGTTCTCGTCCGGAGGCGAGATCGGCAGGACGTGCTGGTAACCAAGGCGATCCGCGATGCCGATGGTTGGACAGATTTGGTTGTCCTGAGCGGTTCACGCACATGGTGCGTCAGCTTCATGACGGGATGACGGCGCGCGTCACTGACAACGGGACGGTATCCGAAGCATTCGCAGTGACCAACGGAGTAAAGCAGGGCTGCGTACTGGCCCCCACCCTCTTCAGTCTCATGTTCTCGGTTATGCTGATGGACGCCTACCGTGATGAGCAGCCTGGTATTCGCATCGCCTACAGAACTGACGCGCGCCTTCTCAACAGTCGGCGTATGCAGGCTCCAACGCGCGTGTCTACGACTACAGTCCATGACTTGCTCTTCGCGGACGACTGCGCCCTTAACACCGTGACGGAGGAGGACATGCAAAGGAGCATGGACCTCTTCGCCGAAGGCTGCGCCGATTTTGGATTAACAATCAGTACAGCCAAAACGGTTGTCATGCACCAGCCGCCACCCAGCGCGGAATACAATGCTCCTCGAATCAATGTCAGCGGTGCTCAACTCAAAAACGTGGAGACCTTCGCTTATCTAGGAAGCACGATTTCGCGCAACACGAGAATCGATGACGAGGTTGCCCAACGGATTTCCAAAGCTAGTCAGGCCTTCGGCCGGCTGCGAGGCCTCCGTGTGGAATCGCCACGGTATTCACCTGAACACCAAACTGAAGATGTACAAGGCCGTCGTCTTGTCGACACTCCTTTACGGAGCGGAAACCTGGACCGTCTACTCGAACCAAAGCCAGGAAGCTGAATCACTTTCATCTCAGCTGCCTCCGCAGAATACTGAAGCTGAGATGGCAAGACAGGATACCGGACACGGAAGTCCTGGAGCGGACCGGAATCCTCAGCATCCATGCCATGCTGAGGCAAAGTGCAGCTACGATGGAGCGGCCACTTGGTAAGAATGGACGACGAGCGACTACCCAAACGACTTTTCTACGGAGATGTCGCTACGGGTTCTCGTCGGCAGGGGTCAAAAACGACGCTACAAGGACACTTTGAAGAAATCGCTGAAGCAACTGCAAATCAACTCGGCGACCTGGGAGGACCTCGCCCAGGATAGACCGGCATGGAGAAGATCAGTGAAGACTGGTTCAGCAATCTACGAGGCCAACCGGATCGCCGCCGCCAAGATAAAAGAGCGGCACGAAAGTCACCAGCGCCCCGCACCAACACCGCCAATGCCCAGGCCCTGCCAACATGCCCGCGCTGTCAACGCATCTTCCGCGCGCGAATCGGCCTGGTCGGACATCTTCGGACGCAATGCACCAACAATCCCACAATTCCAATTTCTACGTCAAATTCTGCCAACCCTCATTCTGACTCCCCACCCTCACTCCTGACATCAATTCCATTACTCCCACCATCATAGAGACCACATCCATCTACTCATCGCCTGTTACCCCACCACCGCAACCACCATTGCCTTCGCCTTCACTACCTCCACCACACCACCATCAGCGATGGGGAATCTCTCTAAGCTGTACTCAATGCGACCGCACATTCACCTCACGCATCGGCCTGGTCGGTCACTTGCGAATACATCGTACAGAGACCGGTGAGCCAGTGCCTGGAACACCATCACACAGCAGAGATCGTCGCCTCCACTGCCCTCACTGTACTCGCGCATTCACTCATCGCATGGGCCTATTCTGTCACATGCGCATCCATGACAGCGGAATTCACCACAATGCCGACAACACCGATACACCATTCACACCCTCCGCTCCTGCCATTCTTAGCGCCCCTGCCACCCCCACTACCATGAATGACATCGCCCCAGCCTCTAACGATTTCTCCTGCCCACACTGCGCCCGCAACTTCAACTCACGCATCGGCCTGGCCGGTCACCTGCGAATCCATCGCACGGAGGCTGGTGAACCAGTGCCTGGGGCTCCGACATATAGTCGACGCGCCCGCCTTCACTGACCTCCTTGCTCCCGCACATTTACACACCGCATGGGCCTCTTAGGACACATGCACCTCCACGACAACCTCCGGTAAACCACCGGAGGCTTTAAGCTATCAGCACACACTACCTACACCAATACATCGACTACACCCCTCACAATCACCATTTACCAGAGTATATCACGGTTTCCTAGAAACCGTGGCTGGGAAGTCTGCCAATCTGACGCTTCCACCAGACCACGCCGTCGGCTCAGTGTATGTGCTGTGTGTGTGTCGAGTGGCTGACCAGTGGACTGGGAGTCAGACGGCGATGGCTGCTCCATATCCCCTGAGTTTGTGAATCCTGGTGTGTGCGTTATGGGGGCCAGGTCGTGCTGTGGCGCGCGAAGACGGGTACGCCGATCCGTCAGCCAATGCGCCTACTCCCACATCAGGCAACTGACCGGCTCGGACAGTAGTCTGACTGTGGGGGTGGGGGAGAGAGTGAGGTCGACAGCTCAGTGCATATTCCTCACTATAAACAATCTGACGCGCTTGAAACTATCACGGTGCGCTAAAAGCCGTGGCTTGGAAGGTTGCCAACTGACGGGATAACTCGGACCGCGTGGTCAGCCCAATGTGTGTTTTGTGTGGTGTGGCTGACTGGCTGACTGAGAGTCAGGTTGCAATGGCTCCTTCTTAATGTGGCCTTTATGGCACTCCCACTCTGTGGGATCCGAGCCAGGTGTGGTGGCACGCCCAGGGGCGGTTCCGACCGCGCCAGCCACCTGCGCCCTCTCCCATCTCCGGTCTTCTTGACTCTGTCTTGACACCGGGCTCAGGTGGGGGAGGAGGAGAGAGTGCGGTAGCTGCAGCGCAAGTCTACTATCACTTAAAACTAATTCACGCGCAATTCACCGTCCCTGCTCCACCCTTCCATGGAGCATACGGTGGACATCGTCGGACTACGACGGTCGAACTGTCGTGTCGTGTGAGAGTGCCCCCTAAACGGGCCACGTGGTAGATGCGTTGGACCAACACGGGGGCCACATTAGGGCCTGGCATGCGTTATTCGGGTGCGCTCCCATAACCAATGCCGAACATAGAGTTGTGGTGGCACGCCTAGGGGCGGCTAGGACTTAGGGGACCCAGCCGCGCCAGCCACCTGCGTCCTCTCCCGCCTCCGGTCTTCTTGACTCTGTCTTGACACCAGGCTCAGGTGGGGGAGGAGGAGAGAGTGCGGTAGCTGCAGCGCAAGTCTACTATCACTTAAAACTTAATCACGCGCAAGTCACCGTCCCTGCTCAACTTTCCCATGAGCATACGGTGGACATCGTCGGACTACGACGGTCGAACTGTCGTGTGTGTGTGTGTGTGTGTGAGAGAGAGAGAGAGAGAGAGAGAGAACGCCGCTGTTCCCATGGAGGATTGGAACACCTCGCAGTTGCGTCATATAGCAGGAGTATCCTCGAAAATCACGTCTGTGCTTTCAAGTATAGTGGAACCTCGGTCACACCTGGTTTTCAACTTCTTAATAATTAAATTTTTGTCCATAACGGCCAACATCCCTTGGCAAATAAATTTGCTATAAATTGAAATTTTTCGCGCTGGAGTGCTGGCCTATCTTTTTTTTGCATAGCGCACCCCCATGTTCGGTATTTTTTTATGGGAGTGCAACCCGAATAACGCCTGCCGTGGCCCCCCTTGTTGGTCCAACGCATCTACCACGTGGCCCGTTTAGGGGGAACTCGCACACCCGTCAGTCCGACTGTCGTAATCCGACAATGTCCACCAAATGCTCCTCAGCATGGTGGTGCAGGGACGGTGACTTGTGCGAAAGTTAAATTTAAGTGATAGTATACTTGCACTGCACCTACCGCTCTCTGTCTTCTCTTGCCTGTTGTCAAGACACAGTTAAGAGGACCGGAAGTGGGGTCGGGCGCAGATGAATCATTTCACACCGTACCCTGATTTGGTCCCCGTGTTCGTCCAGCGCATCTAGCACGTGGCCCTTTTTGGGGGGCATACACTCACACATATACACACCTAGCACCCTTTTATGGCGCCTAGAATTTATGCGTTTTCTTGCGAAGCCCTTGAGGCGAGAATCGGACACTGGCGTCAATGCCTCCCCCCATCCATCCCACTTTTAACCAACACACTTTCGCGCGTTCTCACGTCCGTGAAAACATGCCTGTTGCTTATTTCTCTTCATTATCGAAGGTGCTAAAGGCCTCTGCTTAATCTGTATTAACTTACCTTTCCGACCTGACGCACTCACACGCAATACCCATGCATGTTTATTTGCCTATCATATGTTTTCGGCAACTTACTGTTATTTTCGGTCTCCCCGCCTCGCTGGCACACCTTGACTGCCGTCCTTGATCAGACAGCCTGCCAGTTTACGAAACGGTCAACGCGTGCTGATTGCCAAGGGCGATTCTCCCATGGTGCAAGCGAATGTGTCGGTGTGTTTGTGTGTGCTGGGTCAGGACGCCGGTGTGTCTGGAAAACACGATCGGTTTATCGTCCCCACCGTAGACTTGAAGGGTAACCCTCAGAGATTCCTGCCCAGAAGCCTCACTAGCCCGTTGACATTCAATTCACCCTTGTCCCCCCCCGCACCCCCATCTCCTGGAGGCTGGGGTGGGAGGACAAGCGCGCACAAGTCACCGTCCCTGCACCACCATGCTGAGGAGCATTTGGTGGACATTGTCGGATTACGACGGTCGGACTGACGGGTGTGTGCGTGTTCCCCCTAAACGGGCCACGTGGTAGATGCGTTGGACCAACAAGGGGGGCCACGGCAGGCGTTATTCGGGTTGCACTCCCATAAAAAAATGCCGAACATGGGGGGGGCGCTTGCAGCGCGAAAAATTTCAATTTATAGCAATTTATTTGCCAAGGGATGTTGGCCGCCACAACAGACGTCCCCCCGCCCTCATGCACACACCTCTTCGTTTTTGCGAAAGTCTTGGCCACCCGCCAGCCGAGTCAAAATTCACTGACCGTTTTTGACCATCACGTCTCCGCGGCCGCAAGTTACCGCTGAAGACATATTTGTGCATCACGGTACCGCCCACTAGAACGGGGAACCTTGGCGACGACTGGTAAGCTAATGGCTGCCCACCTGTTGGCGGGCCTTTAATTAGGTCACTTCTATGTCATAAATATCCTAGCCGTCTCAGATTCCCTCTCACAGTCACAGAAAATGACTGAACGTGATGAAATAGGTGGTTGACGTTGTTGTTGGTTAAACTATTCGCACAACAAGATTGCTTAACTAACGTGAAATGGGTATTTTGTAGATGAAACGACCGTTGAAGCCTTTTTGTCGTCATACCGAAAGGCTACCGTCGTAGCAATGCCTCGGAGTCTCAATTTTATCTTTGTACCAGAGGTGTTTGTACTGCGCGATGTAGACAGAGTTTAGGAACCGCGGTGTAATGGACGTTTGAGGTTTCTGGTCAGCGTCTGCGATCGACAGTATCGAAACCGACAGGGCATTGGACCCATGGTTCCACTCTAGGGTGTTGGACATGCAAGCTCTCAATGACCAAAGCCGTTAAGCTCGAATCTCAGGTCATCCAAACATGGGTTTAGTTATAGATGGCTGACGATGACTAAGAAACCGAAAATTGCCGCTCAGCTGTCTTTTGTCGTTGTAGGTACACCTTACAGCATGTCTGGGGGGCTTAACCCAGAGCCCTCGCAGACAGTCGCATGTCGACGAGTAATAGATATGGAGAATGCAGTACCACTAAAACAGGGGACACTTTGAAGACCTTTTCTGGCTTTAGAGCCGTCAGGTTTGGACGGTCCGGGAGTTGAATTCGCCCTGCAGAAGACGACTGGTTTTTGTGTTAGTCTAAAAGCCTACCTCATTCTATGCTTTTACCTGGCAACTTTTATTGCAAGTCAACTATTTAATTAGTTTCTATCAACGGTTCAGTTGGACGAACAATATTCCGTTTACCAGTTTCTTTGCCAAACCTTGCTTGATCCTCATTTAATCCGCAAATTATCCAACAAAGCACCGATGAAACTGTCTATATACACACCTCCTAAAAAATTAATTGATTACCTTCTTCGGTGGGTAACTTTACTCGCAACTGAAAGGGTTTTTGATTGGCTAAGGAGTCTGCTAGTAATCACCTATTGAATTATTGAAAAATAAATGAGTCGTCACGATGTGCACTTCTTGCGTAGTTCGTTTTTGTGAATGAGTTCGGTGCAGGAGAATGGTTCGATTTTTACTCGAAAGCCTGCTTCCAGTGGTTTAGGAATTGCGTAATTATTTACCCTGCGGACAACACGCGTATTTCACCGGCATTATATTCCGTTGTGCTGAGTGATGCTACCGCACACGGACAAACTTCTGCACTAGTTGCTTGTTTCATCTACATATTCCTGACTGACTTTGTACATTGCGTGCACGCAGCTTCCAATTGTTACCCGATTTCCGTCCGAATTAATTCCCCACAGAATACCGCTGACATTCTGCCTGCTCTAGCCCATCACTCACCCGTCAGGCCGTTTATCCTCTCGTACAACTGAGATAGCGTAAACAGACCCTAAGTTATGTATATACCACCTGATGAACCGATCTCCCTTGAATAAATTGGAGCTGTCTAAACCTCTCAGCGTGTGTTTGCCTGACCTTTTGATGTTTTCGAAAAAAAACCTTTTCCTGCCTCCTTTTTTGGCCTTCCGTTTTGCTTTTGACAGGCGATTGCTAATTTCACACCATCACCTGCGGTGTTTCGCTTATCATGCCATAATAACGCTGTGAAAAGTAAACCACAAAAAAGCGGAATCGAGGGTTATAGTAAAGGGGTATACGTTTTACCAGTTTTAAACGCACAACATTACCTTGTCAGCCTGCGCCTCTTGGCTGTTCTCAAGTCAAGTTTATGTTTTGAATTAATTTTTTGTGTCATTTGCCGTGTTTATAGTAACTTGCATAACTGGTAGATGGGTGCTCACTGATCGCTTACAGGACTCACTCGTCCTGTTCTACCTCAGGTCTTAATGGAGACGCATGTGACCTAATAGGCCCATGTGGTATGTGAATTTGCGTGGGCAGTGTGGACAGTTGAGTCGGGTGCGGCGGTTATATGTTTGTCCTCCTGCCACTGGTTCGTCGGTTTCTGTGCGATGGATTCGCAAGTGACCACCAGACCGATGCGTGATGTGCGTGTGCGGTGAGAATGAGGACAAGATAGGTCGGGAGGTGCTACGTCTGGAGGGATCTGCTGCTGCTACTGGTAGTCGAGCTCATGGGAGGAATATGGGAAGTGTTGGTGGGTGCGCAAGATGTGCTGGCATCGCGGTGGATTCCGCTTACGTGGATGCGCATGTGACCGATCATGCCCATGCGATGAGTGAATGCGCGTGGGCAGCGAGGGCATTGGAGGCGGCGGTCTCTGCTGTGTGTTGGTGCTCCAGGTACTAGTTCGCCAGTCTCTGCAATGAATTCGCAAGTGACAAACCAGGCCGATGGGTGATGTGAATGTGCGATCGCAATGAGGACAGGCTAGTACTGAGTCCCCATCGCTGGTACTGGGGGCGGTGGTGGTGTTGGAGGTAGCAAGTTTGGAGTGGGGCAAGTGGTGTTCGTCGCCGTGATCGGTGCAGGGGGTGTCAGTGATCGTGGGCAGTGGGGAATCGAGGAAGTTGTTATCAGTGGTTGGGGTGGTCGTCGTCGTGGGCTCTGAGGCAGGTGTGGCAAAGTTTGATGTTGTGGGATTGTTGGTGCATCGAGCTCGAAGATGTCCGACCAGGCCGATTCGCGCGCGGAATGCGTGTTGACAGCGTGGGCACGTTAGCGGGGCTTGGACATTGGCGGTGTTGATCCGCGGTGCTTGTGACTTGCCAACCGCCCGTTTGACCTTAGCACCGGCGATTCGGTTAGCCTAATAGGTAGGTGCACCAGTCTTCACGGATATTCTCCATACCGGTCTCTCCTGGGCAAGGTTCTCCCAGGTCGCCGGGTTGATTTGCAGTTGCTTCAGCAAGTTCTTTAGTGTCCTTGTAGCGTCATTTTTGACATCCCTATCGGCGGGTACCCTCTCCGTAGAAAAGTCATTCGGGTAGTCGCTCGTCGTCCATTCTCACCAGGTGGCCGCTCCATCGCAGTTGCACTTGCCTCAGCATGGCGTGGATGCCTCGGATTCCGGTCCGCTCCAGGATTTCCTTGTCCGGGATCCTGTCTTCCCATCTCAGTTTCAGTATTCTGCGGTGGCGGCTGAGATGGAAGCGATTCAGCTTTCTGGCTTGGTTCGAGTAGACGGTCCAGGTTTCCGCTCCGTAAAGGAGTGTCGTCAAGACGACGGCCTTGTACCTCTTCAGACAACTGACTTGATTGGACGGTGGTCTGATTGTGGGGGTGGAGGAGAAAGTGAGGTCGACTGCTCAGCGCATTTTCCTCACCATAAACGATCTGACACGCTTGAACCTATCACGGTGCGCTAAAAGCCGTGGCTTAGAAAGTTGCCAGTTGACGGGATAACTCGGTTCGCGCGGTTATCCCAGTGTGTTTGTACGGAGTGTCTGACTGGCGGACTGAGAGGCAGGCTGCAATGACTTCTTCTTAGTGTGGCCTTTATGGCATTCCCACGCAGCTCGGATCGGAGTCGCGCCTTCCTGTATTGTAGTGTTGTTGTTAGTGTTGGACCACAGTTTATGGACCCGTGCCCTCATACCTCTGGTCTTCTTAACTCTGTCTTGACACCGAGTCCTGGTGAGGAGTGGAACATTGAGTGAAGTAGATGCAGTGGAAGGCCACTGTTAGTGTAATCCAGCGCAAGTCACCGTCCCAGCATCACGCTGTTGTGGAGCATCCGATGCACATCTTCGAAATTGACGATCGAAATCTCATCGTTAGGATTGCTGAAACAGTTACGTTACCGTCCCCTCAATGCTAAATGAAGCATAGGACTTCTCTACGTACCCCGTTTTAACTCGACTAGATGTTTCGAAAAAAACCTGAAATGATTCGTGTGCTTGGCCTGCCCAGCTGACAAGATCTGAAAACGTTTGCAGTTTGTTCCATTCAAAGGTTAATATTTATAAAAGAGATCCTATTTCTGGCTATGCATTTCGGTTCACTATATCCTGTATTTTCTTTATCACCTAAGGCCGCCGTCTATGGAATGTGCCAACTGATACCAGATCGCTCTCTGGTAGCCTCAGTTGCCGCGAGCTTTTTGGACGCCTGCTATGCTACGCAGTCACCGTCTGACGAGACCTCCTAGCGGAGTCCTGGATGGCGAGAGACATGTCAGACGCTGCTCGTTGTAACGCTTCTGCTGAAAATCCAGCCGAAAACCTTTCTGCTCAAATAACTTGAGATTGTGGAATGTTGTTGGGAATGCTTTCGATTTTTTTCTAGTGTGTGTCTGTGTGTGTGTGTGTGCGTGGATCTGTAGATTTAAATTTTCTCTATTGAAAAAAATACGTTGTGAATACATTTTATATTCAGTTCCGTGTAGCATGTTCATAAGGTTCTTTTTATGGGTGGGAGAGTTAAGAGAGGTTATTTCAAAAATTCCGACAAAGACAATGGAGATTGTAACGACCATTTCTTGTTCATTAGCCGTCATCAAACAGTCATACATAACCCCAGGTGATGCTCCACGCGAGCCTCGAACTCGCGACCTTGTTGGGCAGAAGTCCAACGCTCTACCCACTGCGCCACGAGCTCGTTGTCTTGTCGGTTTCGATCGGGAATATTAACACTGGTGGATGGGCGCTTACCGATCGGTTACAGCACTCGCTCGTCACGTTCTGCCTTGGGTCTCACTTGCACCACATCGATGCTATCTGTTCGTGCAAGTCGACTACAGGAAATTAGCGTCTAATCATTGCTTTCAAAGAGCATTAATTAAGTTTACTTACGCTGAACCTGACCGCTCGACTGTCGCAAGCAGCGACGTCAACCACCTGCCCTACGGAGGCACGCAGTCTCAAGCCGTGAGAGTTTGGAATGATGTTATTAGTTGACGGCCTTCTAGGCAGACTTGTGCAGCATCCAGTGCCTCCCCATCCACCTCCTTATCGCCCACCGTTCTCCAATAGCGACGATGACCGTAGGCGGGATCGGACGCAGTGCCTAAAAACTATACGTAGCCCACATCTTCGTGAGCCATACACGACATCATTCTTACTAGAAACGGGCTAGATTACGAAAAGACCCGCTCTACAAAGGCCACACTAAGGAGGAGCCTGGTCGAATGATCTTGTTAGTCGCCAGCCTTCTAGGCCACGACTGTTAGTGTGTCGTGATAGATGATAAGTACGTCAGATTTATTCCAGTGAGGAATGTGCTAATTTGCCGTGAGAACGGATTCCCCAGGTACTGGCCTCGCTCCCCTCTTCCACGCAACTAATTGCCCTTCGGCTTGTCAGCAACTTTCAGTTCGACCAAAGCGGAGACTCGGTGAATTTTCGTTTTATTCCTCGATTTATCAAAGAAGGCGCTCCTTTTTAGAAAAGAATGCAGAATAGTGCGGAGTAGATAGCTGAGGACACTCAAAACCTCACAGTCGCAAAAATAATTCTTCCAATGAGAATCTCATTTGCTTAACAAAGAGATTTTTGACGGCCTTCACGCCTACCGCTATGCTCAAGTGCTTAAACGAAGGCCGCATCGTTAATTTTTTTATTACGCGGAAAGTTCGACCCGACTAACGAGTTGTTGGCGTCGTTATCTGCGATAAGTACAGTAATCCCTCAAATGTTACTGGGATTACGTCCTAACATCCCGTGAAATTCAAATATATATATATATATATATATATATATATATATATATATATATATATATATATATATATAGGATAGTGTGCGGAACACCGATCTGCTTAAGGAACATTTATGTTACGTTGTGCCCTGGAACTCAGACTGGAGCCCTCACAGGCGGTCGCATAGCGACGTGTAGCATATGTTGATAATTTGGAACCGACAAAGACAAAGGAGACCGAAATGCCATTTCTGGCTTATTAGCAGTCATCAGCCAGTCATACCCAATCCCAAATGTGGAACACCTGGGATTCGAACCCGCGACCTTTGGTAATTGAGTCGAACGCTCTACCATTGAGCCACGGGCTCGTTGCTTTGGCGGTTGCGATCGGGAATATGACGATAGTGTGCGGTTCATCGATCTGCTTAAGGAACATTTATGTTACGTTGTGCCCTGGAACTCAGACTAGAGCCCTCACAGGCGGTCGCATAGCGACGTGTAGCATATGTTGATAATGTGGAACCGACAAAAACAAGGTAGACCGGAATGGCCATTTCTGGCTTATTAGCCGTCATCAGCCAGTCATACCCAATCCCAAGTGTAGAACACCTGGGATTCGAACTC
>WEDG01011645.1:0-24548 GCA_017591395.1 Schistocephalus solidus
GTCTAACCCCGTCTGGTAGGGGTGCTTACCAAATATAAATTCTAGAAAAATAAAATATTATTTTGGTTGACAGTGCACCTATCTGTCTTGCTGTTAAGTTACGAAAAAAGAAAGAATCTGCAGGATAATGAGGCTTTTTCTACGGCGCAGCTGTAGACAATGACTATGCTTATGCTAAGTTTGTCAAAATATTGGAAAGAAGGAAGGCCTCGTGAACGTTTTCAGGTAAGCCTATTTTCGATAAACTGACAAGCAGAACAATAAGCAGTGCAGAAATGATAGACTCAGCCTTTTATAGATGAAGCTCCGCTAATTCGACGAAGAGTTTGATGAAGTGTTTTGGACAAGTAGGCTGCGTAGCTCAAGCCCAGATTTCCGCGGAAGTCTTTCGTGAAAGAATGACCGTTCGGCAGAAAATTGATCTGGTCGGACGATAAGGATATCGATGGATCTCAGGTGAAAGATTTTTGTGGAAAAGCGTTTTTAAATCTGATTTTGACGGAAGACACCTGTTTGCAGTAAAAATCAGTTTAAAATGTTCTCTTCTTGCTACTCAAAATTCAAACCACACTCCTTGTCACTGTTGATCGAAAGCATTCAAAGTAGAACTACGAAAATGCTTACAGTCAAAGCTTTTTGTCATACGCGACCCGCCTAACAAATCTTGATCTCTTACCTTTGAATTATAGGCAAATGCGTGGGGATCTCCTACAGACGTTATGCACGGTGAAGGGATTGGTTTGCTGCCTTGCATTTGCGGAATTAATTGAAGTTGCTACTGCAAGCCATCTCCGGGGCCACCCATTAAAACTGCATATTCAAGAGGCCAGACTGGATGTTCACAAGTTCTCCGTCTCTGCCAGAGTGGTACAACCATGGAATGCCATCCCTGCAAATGTTGTGATTTCACCATCATTGAAAAGCGTTAAAAGAAATCTTGACAAATTTATGTTCCCAAATGAGCCGGAGTGATGAGAGTTTAACTTAAACCCTCGAGCATCACGCCCCAATTGCAATATTTTATGATTGTCTTTGCACTATTGCACCCATGTGGTTTCTCTGTACACCACACAGAAGTTCACGTTACAAACAGGGTACTCAAAGGATCATGCCTATTTCCCTAAATAAATTAAATAAAAAACAGTTTAGCGAATACGCGTTCCTTCTCCTAATGGAAATGAATAAGACATGCATGCACAAGGACGTCGTTATCTTTGGAGTTGGTTACGCTCTCAATATTGATTTTAGTCCCAAAAGTGTAACATAAAGTCTACCTTCAGTGTTTTTCAGAGGGTCAACCATTAACATTCAATAGTTGAACTACATATAACCTTTCGAATACTTTAGTGCAATCAAGCTGATGCGTTGCCATAGGCTGGAAATGAAGTGGTATTTTGCGTGTCCACTCTGTTTAGGCGGTTTTTAGGCGAAATTGAAAACGAGTCTTTACGGGGATCTTCCGTTTAGAGGTTTCAGGACTATCAAAGATGGCTGACTACTGGAAGAGCAATCCAAAAAAGTTTTGTGACATTTGCAAATGCTGGCTGGCTGACAACAAAATCGTACGTCCGTTGTAATTGTCCGAATAGCTTTTACTTGCAGAGCATAACCAATCATGAAACTGGAATGCGGCATAAGGCGAATGTGCAAAAGAAGCTGAGTGATTGCGAAAAAATTGTAAAGAATCCACGGAAGGGAAGATGAGGGAAAAAATCTCCCTCATAAATGATGTATGTTGTTTTATTTGAGATCATTTTTAGATGGCTTTCGTTGGAATGATGAAGGACATCGAGCGAGATCCTAGCCTTGCAAAACGTTATGGCGTTTCCCTAACTGGTATATCTTCTTCTTACGCTCTTATTTTTAGACGAAAAGTTTGCAAATATGAAAAAGAAAATTGATGAACTCGAAAAATCTGGAGTCAGTAGCAAACCTAAGGCGCCACCTACATCAACTGCGCCCCGTCCACCGACACAAACCGTATATGAATGGAAAGAGGTTAAGACCGCCGATGGATCGATTTATTACTGGAATAAGAAGACAGGTGTCACCCAGTGGGAGAAACCACAAGCCTCCATTGAACCAGTTGATGACTCCGCCTCAGTTCAAAGAGAAAAACAACGTCTTGATCAATTTCTATTTAACAGACTCATCGAACTGAGCGAGTCTGGACATTCTGGGGCCAACGAAGCCGTTTGTCAGGCCTTTGACGCACCTCTACCTTCATCTACAACTGAAGATAAGAAGGACGCTGACAGTGACATCATGAAAGATACAATTGAACTTGCCGCGCCTCCCTCGCCTAAGAAGTCGAAATTCAAAGTAAATCTACTAGGGGAATGGCAACCAGTACTACCCGAGTAAGTGATGGTATTCGTTTAACGAATTTAAAAAATACTATTATTGTTTTTCTATGCACTTGACTACCGTTTGCCTATTCTCAATTCTGAAAGGTCTAGTTTCTTTTAGGAATTCAGGGTCAGATATTATTTCAGAAACAACAGGTATAATAGGTTTTACTTAT
The DNA here is from genome assembly GCA_017591395.1 of Schistocephalus solidus. Lineage (NCBI taxonomy): Eukaryota > Metazoa > Platyhelminthes > Cestoda > Diphyllobothriidea > Diphyllobothriidae > Schistocephalus > Schistocephalus solidus. The sequence goes on from WEDG01011645.1 coordinate 2,525, forward strand.
CTTTGAAGTTTTTTTCCAGGGATTTGTATTATTTAAGTGCAAATTTGACTTAAGCTGTTAATGATTCCGTGCAGTTAATAATTTCGAGCCCCGTATGCGAAATTTCCCCGTTTTCAAAATCCTCCTGGGAATGGGTCCTGCAGTTAGGCGGTTATAACCCAGGTATGCGCATTGTAACAAGATGGCAGCGCAAAAAATGTCTGTTGGAGTTGTTCGTCTAACAAAACCACCAGAACACAAAAATCGAGCCGGATTTCGTAAATCGTTAAATCGTTAACTGCATAGACTCACGAATGGATGCTTATTTTCGAGTTCCATGTGTTTGTGTGCATAAAAAAGACCGATCGACTACCGGAATAGTTTTTTTATTCTTCTGAGCCTTCCAACTTGTGCGAGAGTCCGAGATAGTGGCAACACCAAAACATGCCACAGTTCTAGGGATTGCAAGCCAGTCAGTGATCAATGTCGCAAGTTTATAGATGACTGCGTCGGACTGTGGATGCCGGCTCCAAATCGATGTATCCATTGAGTGGGTTGCCATCTGACGCCCAGGCTTTTATCAGTTCTCAAATTGTCTTGCATCTGGCGTGGGCGACTATCTTGATGGCTGCAATGTTGAACTTTTAGCCCGTTTCATAATTCGTCGTCCCGTCGCACAGCCAACTTATGCTCAAGAATGTGCCATCCGAGCATGTGTTCAGTCTGCACTCTGCAGTTACAATGGCAGTTCAGGCATGGGATGCGATATACTACTCTAGTCGGTTCTTTTGAGTTTATTTATTTAATTATTTGATTTTCGTGACCCTGCTGCGCTAAGTAGCTTTAGGTCGGTGTGAAATTCCAACGCGTACCGTATCCTTGATGGTGTTTCTTTTTGGGTCTTCCGGGACCGAGAGTTTAGTTACCGACTTTTAAACGCCTTCAGATAGCCATTCAGTATGAGATTGTCGCGGTTATATCGCGCCTCGCGTACCTTTTTCTCCGGAACGATCCCTTTGAGGAGCGTTCTCAAACATCCTCTTTCGTGATTCACTGCCGGCACACAGCGCCCTGCGCAGTCACCTCCAGATTTGCTTTTGCCACTTTAACTGTGGTTTGTTCTTTTAATGCTACTATATCTGGCAGTGGAATCCTGACGGAGTTGTAAAGCTAAGAATAATAAAAAAATTGTCTGTTGCTCGACCAGTCTTCATACATTCGTACTGCGCGATTCATCAGCAAATTATACGAGGGGTTACAAGGATAAATTCCAGGCTCGACTCAAGATGAGTTTTCATAGCCTACATCTCTATTGCCAGCTAGATGTTCAGCCGTCTACTTCTTTATGAACAATTGCCAGAAGACGATTCCTTATTTCTTTAAAAAAAATTTAATTCAGTTACCCGAAACTACTTTTTGCGATGCCTCATTCCTCAGTAAGTGCCTGTGAGCTTTGCAGCATTGTTAAAACCCTATGAATACATATTTTCACTGTATCCTTTACGCATTGGGTTGATAATACCCATAAATATATCCTTATTAACGCATCAGAAGCGAATGTAGATTTGGCACTGGATATCTCATTGATAGATTGAAAACTGGTGAAAATATTGTCATCCTGGGATACACAATCATGATGTTTAGCCCTAACACTGCAAATGTAAGCTAATTTTTCAGACACCGAACGGAGAACCGCTACACCTGAGTACTGTCGGCAGATTTAGTGGATGTAGCAGTAGGTGCATGAGTAAAATAATGTTCTTGTCACTTTCAGACAGTCTGTGCAGACTCCTGAATAAGGAAACTATACAGTATCACAAAGGAACCTTAAATCAGTATTTAATACTTTCTTGTTTATGCTTGTTATGACTGTACTCATGTCTTCTTTAGTCCGTCTGATGATCTGCTGCGATGAATCTAAGAAGCTTTATCCATTATTCTTCACCGACGAAGATAGAATATGGAAGGTCTAGAAACCACCTCCATTTCTTGACGGACGGTGTAGAGTCATCTTTTGATTTGCCCTTTTTGACGCTTCCAGGTTCGTGCTGTTGAGAGATCAGCCATCTTTCCTCGATGACTTGTGATATCCTCGCGATGTGGTTGCGGAGCGTGTGCACTTTTTCACTTGAGGCAAAGTCAGTTTACCTAACTCGTAGGCTGGTTCTCAGCGAATGCTGGTCAAATACCTTCAGTTTTCGCTCATCTTTCACGTGCTCATCCCAGAATTAACAATCGGATGAGTGTCTGATGCCCGAAAATATGTGTGGTGCTGACAATATCGCGTCCGGTCTGTAGAAACCCAAAAATTGCGACAACCCTGCTAGCAGCATCAATTCGAGGGACGATGTCGTCCTTGGCCTTCCCGTTGGACATCAGCCGCGCTCCGTGATATTTTAAACTATCTACTTCTTCAAGTTGACAGTCGATCCCGAAGGTGCTTCCTTTTGGTCAGAAATGCAACTGAGAAATGCTTGCTCTCTCTAGCGTCAATTGATAAACTTGCATATTTAGCCACCTCATTCACCCACGATATCACCTTCTGTTAGTTACCAAACCTTTGAGCTAGCAAAGCGATATCGTCAGCCTCCTCAAAGTCAGGCAGCCTACCCCGAGTGCAAATCCGGCGCTATAAAAAAGGTATCGTTTTTCCGGGAATCCAGTCAATGGCGACCGAATATCGTGGGGCTGGAAAGATAAACTTAGACCGAAACTCCCGCAGCGGTGGAAGTATAGGATTTTTGATTTTCTTACTAGTTCTATGCTCTGCAACGTTGGATAACGATAAACAGACTTGAACGCTGAGGGTAGGTCAACAAACCCGATGATTGCCGGTTACTGTTAGCTGTGGCCAAGTTCAAGCATGCTCTATGGTTTTCATCCACGTGCAGCTCGGAACCCGGCTTGGCTGGGTCTCCTCGAGTTGCACAGAATCTGAAATCACCTGTAAATGACAACAACAAAGACCCTCATAGCAACTTTGATTAGGCTTATGTCGTGGTAGTTGCCACAATTCGTCGTGTTTTCCTTCTTGAAGACGGTCTATCTCCGATTATCAGGAACCTGCTCATGCTTGCTTAGTGGAGATATTGGGCCAATATCGATGCAGGACTTGTAAAACTCAACGGAACTCTGATCCTTTCGAGAAGTCTTGTTCCACAATCTCTGTATTGCATCATACGGTAAAAAATGACAACTTATGTTTTCACTGCCTTTCTACGTCCAAACACATTTAATGCAATATGGGACGAACATTTTTTTCATATTCCCTTTATAGTAAATTACGTATTCTTCGAAAATTATAAATGAAAATTAGGATATTTTCTTGTTTTTTTAAAAAAAATTCACAAAACCTCGCACTTGCGTTTATGGCTTATAAACCGCCTTATGTGCATTATCCATTACGGAAAAAAGAGTACAATCGTATTTACCATTAAGTAACTGGTATCTAATGTCCAACACATTGTAATAAATATGCTATGTTGCATACCTAAAAGGAACCTTTACTAAACATGCGGATTTGATGTTACTTGAATCAAAATTTTTACGGTCGTAAAAATAATTAACTACAAAGCTTTTTAAAATAAAAAGACAGAAGGGATGTTTTTGCCATAAAGCATATTTGGATCTAAAGTCATTGGACAAAATATACGCTACATTTAACGAGTGTGTGTCTCGCAGGTGACCCGAAAGACGCTCATTCCGAAGTCTGCATACTGAGTGAATTTAGTGTCTTGGAATTGCGCTGCATGCCAATAACTCTTCCGGTTGCGCCTAAGTAGTACTTTCTAATTGAAACCCTATTTAAGATTGTCAGTTTTTCATCATTTAGGTCACCTATTTTATCTACGCCATCTATCTCCCAAACATTCATTCAGTGTGAGATGACTAACACTAAATTGAGGAATAATTTGGTAGTTGACGGGTATCAGCGTCTAAAGTTTGCTCCATGGAGCTTGATATTTCAGCCCAATAGTTTTCGCAGTAATCCCCAGCTGACTCTGGCTTCACTTTTCCGACTTTACCCGAAAGAATAATAATTGCGAGACCTAGCTCAAGCCTTCTGGACAGACAACTGTAACTTCCTTCGCTGATTCAGTCACTACGATGCCTCTGGGTGAATCCGACAATTCTGTCGGCTGTCTAGCATACTGCCAATTTCAGTAAAGACTAATTTGCTACTGCCGTGTCCGATCGGGTCGTATATGGAGACTATACTTGTGTATTTTGAGCCTTGATTGTATTCGATTATCGTCGTTTCGCCCAATCAGGGTGCCTTACATCTGGAATTTTGGGTGCAGATTCGAGGGAAAATTTCAGGCATGTGCTACCGAGAACACAGTCGGATCCATGAGCGTTAGCACTTTCGATCTGCTATCGTAAACCCAGCTGCGGAACCTTGAACTAACGTCGTTTTAATACCAGGTCCGAATATATTTGCGGCGATGTTGGAATCACGTCTTGGTGACAGACAGTCGGTTATAATTAAGAGAATGCAGTATTCTCTCACCATTGTCACATCAAGAGCCAAGTCATACGTGCCCAATATGGTGAATGTTTGAAGATTTTCGGTCCAGTCAGGCCCCCCAAAAAAAACAGCAGATCACGACGAGAAGGTTTTTCAACTAACTATTGCAGCTGCTGGTCTGCTGCTGATGTTTGTCCCCCTCAGTTATACGTGAACTGACCGATCATTGACTGGTTCCCACGCGCTTAGTTCATAGTTCGCTTGTTGCGGGACAACGATCGCTACATAGTGTTTACCGGGTGAGCGGTGTCGGCCGCTGTGATATAGGGTTAGGTGGGATTCGACCCCTGGATTCTTGATTTCCCGCAAAAATGAGTCGAGGATTCAGACTGTGGACAGGTCGAAATCTACGCTGTTCTGATAAAGATCGCGCATCGTCTCCTTTTAGGTTCTAGGTTACTAGAATATTCGCACATTCCAGTATCGAGCGTCCGTTCGCGCTTGACCAGTCCAGCACGCGTAATAGTCGCTTGTACCAGTGAACCATGGTCGCGTAGCTTGTCGACTCCTTTGCATGCTATAATACTTGAATAGAAAATTTTCTTGAGGATTTTGAGTACAATTGAGTCCCCAGAAGCTGCGCGGATTTATTTTTAAATGTCGCCTCCTTTAGCGCTTTGGTTCAAAAGCGCGACCTCCAAGCAACAGTGGCAAGCAAACTTCTTTAACGACGGTGCACAGTGTTACAGTGCCGTTGTCGGGTTTGGCAATCGGTGGGCCAGTATTCAACCCTCCTGCACCCTGGTAGTACTGTTATGGTCACTGTTTTCTCGTCAGATCTACGAGCCTGCTTATGTCGTAGTGAATCTTATCTGAAGGTCGCTTAATAATTCGCCACCAGTGGGCGCACCGACTAGCCACTAGCTAGGCTAACGGGGGACTCGCCCACTTACTACGTAATTGGATAGGACTCTTTTAGTTCGATTGCAACAGCCGAGACTGGACAATGTCTCATGTGGTGCCCCTGTGTTCCTGCTAACTTCCGGCAGTGGATCTGGCGTACCCGATGCAGTCCCTTTCAACTTCCAAAAAATATGGCTTGCCCAAGAATTTCCTCTGGACCTTGGAGAGTCAGATACGAACATTCAGTCTCAAGAGAAGACCGTTGATCGAGTTCTGCCGATTTGCTATCATCGTGAGGACTGCGAAAATTCCACTCAGAGCAACTCCCTTCTCTCATTCGAAACGAACTTTAACCAACCTACCATAAGTCGCATGCGATGCTGGTAAACGTCACTTAAGTCAACCAGTAAAGAAGGTATTTAGTTGACTGACGAACCAGCCAACAGAGGGGGACATTGCGATACAAATCGCTGTAATTTTTAAGTGAGATTTTCCTTTCAAAGCATCAAAACTTCCATTAATATGTTGTGGTAATTACCTTAAATCAGTGTGATGCAACTCCTACTCTATTTAACGGTTATTTGCCCCAGGAATATTAGATATTTTTACCTAACAAAGCCGACAAACAGTACTTATAATGGATGCCTTCCGACTTAGATAAAGCTTCACAATACACCGGTTGTTTACAGTGTTACGGGATAGCCAAATAATTTGGAGGCCTTTTCAACCCGATACACTACATCCTCTAACTGTTCTGGACCTCGAACCGACAGAAAGTTCGCAGATCAGGGTTCTGCCCATATTAGCAAGCACTTCTTTAGCGATATTCCCTCCCAAAGCCAACATTTTCGTTTAAATTAGAACCGTACTGATAGAGAAATGACTCCAGTGTTCATCCACCGTCACACCAGGGCACATCTCACACAATTCATGTCAGATACTTATGTGACCACATTTTAAGCTTGCTAAGTAAAACAAACATAAACCAAAACCGCGTTACTGACCCATACTTTGTCTTTTTTAAGACCACCGAAAGCGGTTCTCAAACTCGATTTGCCCTCGGAGACGAACGTAAGAAAATCGAAAATAGAGAGGATCAAACTCTGCCTACCTTCAGTCGCCAAAGGCAAGTCTGCAAATGCGCAAGACGTCCTTGCTGAGAAAGCCGAACTGATGGCTCGCCTCGCAGAAGTCAACGAAACTAACATTGATGATGCCAAGCATCCTGCATTTTCGGAGAAGCAGCTGACAGCTTCCGCCAACGCACAACGCGTTGCGAATCTACAACAGCTCAAGTCGTGTCTCGAATCGGTGGGCCAGTCCGCGGCGCCCAAGCCGGAACCAGACGCCGAGCCCTTACCTGCCACGCCAGCTCTGCCCACATTTAAACGAAAATTGAAGTCGGGCAGCCGACACACAAGGACCCGCGCATACGACGACTGACGGGAAAGCGCCCTTATCCGTTTGCTATTACACTGATGTACATAACCCTGTCCAATGGTCTTGTAGATTATGCACGCTATCAAATTTTCATCCTACTTATTGCTGTCACTACTGCTGCTGCGACGAAGTCGGAAATCAGAGGCTTAACGAGGACGGAGTTAGCTGCAGCTGATTAAACAACAGTAAGTATACTTTTATTAAGGATAGTGTCGACAATAAATTCATTCGCATGGCTTTTCGGATTCACTCTCGAAGACATCACCAAATACGGGTAATTCGTACACAGGGAGTTGTACCAGTGCGGATAAGTGACCCCAATTCTCAAGTTAACCGTCAACACTTAAGTTCGTTTAGGCTGAAATTCTCGCGAGAGGTGATAATCGTGTGAACCGAACGGTTCTAACTGATGGTTTACGAGCTCCCAGTCTATTAACAATGACCTCTCAAAACTGTATCCGGTGGTCAAACACAGTTTGGCCAAAGCAGTTGACCACTCTGGAAGCGTGCAGACGAATACGGTTTCCAATGTCAGTGAGCCACATGGCCGAAGAATCCTCAGGCCAGTATCCAACGCGGTTGATAAAAATTCAGCACTCGCGTCGAATTTGAAATTCTACATCGAATCTCACACTTTTGCAGTCGGCGGGCCGGGTCTTTAACTCCCGATGATAGGAGTTCAGCCACGATCGCAGAACGTCAGATAATGAAGATTAGCTTGACGCAGTCAAGGCGACTTGGCATGGGCGTCGGTGCAGAGGCTGAAGCCGCGTACCGTCCGCGGCTCGACCTCTAGTTACACATAAATAAGGTTCCAAGGGGTTTCTTGAAAGAGCTGTCCTGCAGATCACACTAAGGAGCCGATGTAGTTTGACCATCGATGCGGAGGATTGAGTTATCCCAACCTTGAAAGGCACACTGTTGATGCGCCTTGGTGAGGAAAGTAAACAATGGATCAATCCTTCTGCCCTCCTCTGTACCAATGGCTTGCCCGAGTCACGTTGCAGACGGGGGTACACATAAGAAGGGTAATAGGCAAGAGCGGCAGCCAGTTTATTAATTTTTTTCGTAAACTTGTATGAATAACTATCTCGGCTAGACTAGAGAAAGGGAGATGAGTGAAAAGAGTAACAACTAATGAGCATGGGCCTCCCCATAGCCGTTGTCGTTGTACCACTTTAGAAAGGCGCTCTGTGCAAAAGTGTAAGCCACAGCAAGAGCGAAGCCGTGAGGGAATCGTTTGAAGAAAATGGTAGTACAGAGCTGCAGCGGGGTTCGGTAGACGTTCGGAGAGTATATCCACGCATAGTTCCTGGGGATAAGGGAAGAACACGTGATAAAAAATATTAGAGGTTGGTAGGTTCACCTAACCTATTGACAGCCCGATAGAAGCCTTCTGACAAGCGGTTTGAGATGTCGATGGCCCCAGGGTCGGTTGGTGAGGTTTCTTCGGAAATATGAGTACGGGTGGGTCTCCAACAGTCGCTTAGGTTGTTTGTTCGAAGTTCCAGCGCTCTGACTCAAGAATCCAACCAAAAGACAGCGGTGGTAATGATGGTTGAAGATCGCCATGTCACATTGCCATCATCGCGTTTAGCGGCTTTTTAAAAGGCGTTCAGCGAGCCAGACCTCAGACAGCTGCACCCTTGTTGCAATGTCACTGCTGGCCCGCGATCGCTTATCCCTCAGAACCGATAGTCTGCTTATTTCGCAACTGATCTCCGCCGTTTCACTGTCACCGGCGGAAGGGCCGGGTAGGCAGTAGCTACGCTAACGGGTAGCCCGTCTTCCCGGCGGTCGAGTGCTGTATGACCGCAGCCAGAAATCCTTTGGGAGTGTGCTTTTGGAAGGTTCTGAATCGACCAGCTATCCTTCATAGCATAACTGCCCCACTATTCCATAGGGAGTCATGTCAGAAAAGCGAGAGATCTGACGAATAGTTTTTTTGGGTCGGAGAAAACTATCTTACAAACAAGAGAAAGCTGGTTAAGCCAACGAGTGAGTGAAAAGACTGCGTCTGAATAGGAAGCAGCAGAACCAGATGACCCATGACTGCTCAGGCGACGAGATTCACCACGCGCACGGAGGGTGGCTTACTCTTAAAATGGAGATGGAGGACTAGCGCTGAGGGAAAGAGTTAAAGCGGCTGGATATGTGCGCATGCGCAGTGGCTATGTGTCGCACGAAGTGAGCTCTACCTCCACATGAACAAAACTTCAAAGGAATGGAGCGTCCCGAGTCTCGCAGACAGTGGCATAAGGATCCTACGGAGAAAGAACCAGTTCAGTCTAACCAGCCGTCCTGCGCAGGCTGGTGTCTCAGGCCACGATCGAGGCCATTACTGCTAATATGTCTTGATACATTTAAGCGCATTGAATGGTTTATAGAGGGAAAAGAAAGGGTTAAATAGACCAGCCTTTCTAACTGGAAGATTCCAGCCAAGCCGACTGCAAGTGGGAGCGTGTATTGGCTGGTGTGGAAGGAATACTCCGCCTAAGCGTGCCAGCCGCACACCAAACAGGATTCAAGCATGAATTCTAACTATATGAGACGTGCGATGAGGGTCATATTGGAGAGGAGCTACCACAGCTTGTTATTTACTACTCCAGAAAGGACATGTACACACTGAAGGACATTCGGTTTGACGCAAGGCCCCCTATAAGAAGCATTTACACAGCAAGCGTAAATGCGCACGTCGAAACGGCAAAGGTTTTGTTGCATGCGTTGCTCTCTGGCTAGACCAGTCCGCCCAAACTTTCACAGCCTGAGACACTGCACATAATATATTTCTTTGCTGCAGCACTCAGTGAAGAGAAAGTTTAAGAGAGGTTCTTCGGTAATAAAAAAACTTATTGATGAATTTTGAAACTGTTTACAAACAAGGTGATGTGAGCGAAAATGAATGTACGTTTCGCAATTAATAAGGGCACCTAGCACATAAATGTCATAATTTTGTGCTCCAAAGTTTCCTTCTGCATGTAAAGTATAGCAGATAGTTTAGAAATCAACCAAATCAGGACATAATTTTCGTCCAGTTCCTTCTGAACCGACTTACCACAAGTATTTCCACCAAGAGGTTCTCCAGGGCGCCTTTTAAGACGAGGCTCTCACTTCAATGATAAAATTGTTTGTATCGGGAAAAGAGTGGTATCAGAATACGTAATCAACAGCCAAAAACGGGGTGTTGGATTAAATCGGATTATCAAGGCCCTAATAAACTGTTGATTCTGAGTAACCTTGGCATTTACGCGTCTACCGGCTCATCCAAAATCGACTTATGTGTAGGTAATTCGCTTTTTAGCCGTTGCGTAACTGCTGTCCTCAAAGCTCAAAAACGGACAGTACGGCCTTTAAGAACTGACGGTCAGTGCCTATCAACGCTCCGTGAACAACAGGAATTCTATATAGCTGCTGTGATCAGGCCAATAATGCGTTCACACGTCTCCAATGCATTCCTGAAGTTGGATCTTCCGCGGTGTGTCGAAACTCCAGTCCATCACCACCATACGCAATTAGGTTATGAAGGTTAAGCGATGTAAGCTCAGACGGGCATACTGGTCTCATTATGTCTCATGCCTTAGATGTCGTTCGAACGGTACAGACCAAACAACGAGAGTTGAGATCGCGCACATGTGCAAGCCGAGGCAGGCTATTTCCTTAACGCCGCAGCTGCGAGCGATCGCCCCAGTTGGGTGCAAGGTAGATCGTGGGCTGACCAAATCTTGCAGCGCCTCCTAAGGACTCGAACAATAGACATTGTGCTTTTTCACCGGCATCTAGATGCCTTGCGCAAGCGCCTACAGGCTTGCACAGGTAGATCAGTGATTTGATCTAAGGCCCCTCAACTGTCGCGTCTTTTGCAATCCTTACCTCACCTCCAACAATAGGCCCCAGGAAACAGCTCAACGGTCCAGCGGGTAAAAGTATAATTTCGGCGATGAATCAGCCTTGCTCCTTAACTGCCAAAGCGCGTGAAACTCGAGTATTTGCCTGCATTAATCACACTTGTACCCAATTATAATTGTATTGACGAGAGTATAGACTAGTGCCCGTGTACAAAGGATACCTGTCCCTTCATAGATAGCCATTAGAAAGCATTCAAGCAAGATATGACTGAAGTGAATGACTGACTTACCTAACCCATGGATCCTTCAGGCCAAGGGCTTGGAGACGCTTCACGTGTCTGACTAGAATTGGATGCTCGACCTTGTAGTTCCTCCAGTCAGGACATTTCCAGTTCACTTTCACGCTTGAAAGCCTATAAAAACGTGAGAAGGGGATATTATTGTGCCGAATTGTACGCGAATATTTTCAGTGAGGTAGACTTACGCAGCGTCACCTCATTATCTCCTTTTCAAACACAAAGTTCTAATACTTGCGAAGAGTCAAAATGAGTGGAGATGGGCGTGGAAACGATGGCTGAAGTCATTAAAACATGTACCGCACACGACCTGGTTCCTAATATCACGATGGCCAGACACTCTTCGAGAATAGATGCTATAAAGGCCACTATTGGAGAATGCTCGCAGTCTGGTCCACTTTCTGGGGGATAACCAAGAAAATTTAATACTTAGCAACTTTCCGGATTACGATTAGTTGTATTGCTAAATAACTGAAAACAGTATTTGCTTGTTTGCAGTGATGAGCTCAAACAGTGGACAGACCTCAATCTGTTCGATTTCTCACGTACTACTGTCGATTCCGAGTCGAATTGACAGGAGACTGGGCGCGTAGTTGACGGGTCTAACGTATGCACCACAAAGAACCACCACTACCAGCTCAGTGTATGGATGATGTGTTGCAGTTTCTGGAATCAAGGGCAGAAATGTCAGCAAGCTCGCTCTCACACCCCGTCGAGGACACGGGACAGTAAAGGTTTAATGTATATGCACACCGCTCCCTGATACAATTTGCGAGGCTTCATAGAGCCGCCAGTAGAGATAGTATCATGCGTTAAAAAAACTGTAAAATTGCAAGTTTGGTAGGCGTTATGAGCACGAATCATCTTAACCCAACACCTGGTGTGTTTGGTTTGCATTAATTACGTTTCGGTCAACATGGAGGCTGCTGAATCGGCCAATCCACACCATGAACGTATATTTGCGATAAAAGTGGGATTGAGATGTCTTTAAAAAGCGGCGGCAGGAAGACCCTGCATCGTCCCTTTGGTATGTTGTGGCGGCTTTATCTGTAGCCAATTTGGCTAGCTCGAATCCTCAACTTGCACCGACAGTGCGGCCGTATGCGACTGCTCTGTTTCCAGATTCTTTGTACTTGTTCATTATCGTTGACGTCCTCCATTCGTTACCCGCTCCTGTAGAAGCCCTTCATGACTAAAGATAAGAAATGAGTTTTCTAAGATGAGTACCCAGTGCATTTTCAGTGAGACAACTTAAATCGTCTGTAACAACATTGCAGAAGGTTAGCCGGGCTGAAATGATGACTATGTGGGCAAACCATAGAAGATGAGCTTCTTCTTTAGTGAAGATGCCGAGTACGATAATCCGTAGTAGCACTTTATAATTACACTCTCAGAGTGTCCTGAAGTCTGCTGGGATACAAGGGGACTGAGATTTCCAAATGCGCCGTTAGGAAGTCACGCGGACCGCTCTTTACTCATTAACTGCATTTGTTAAGGTAGCCAATACTGTCTTTATCAATCGAATGTTGGATAAACCATCAAAAGTCGTTATCCAAATGACGTTTCATTCTCGAACACCGAATATAATGGGGCAGACATTGCTTCCCAGTACGACTCAACCGCATCTATGCTCGTAGACACAAATCGTTCATTTCTTGGGGAAATTTGTCTCAGTGGTAAGACTAACAGTCATTTTAACTGCCCCATAAACGCTTTTGTGTGTGCTTGCTGATTAACTGATGAATTCCAGAATCGACGACTTGAGCTACAGGCAATTAGGTCGTTTCCAACGGAGGTTCTACGAAGAATAATGAGAATTGGAAGATTTTTTTCTAGTCGAAGCTAGTAGGCCATCGATACGTTCTATCTTGTAAGTTTTTCGGGAAAGCGAAATAATGCATGCTGATAACTACGATTCCACAGACGCACTACCCACCGGAAAACTGTTCCGACTGTGTTAGCATAATCGCAAAGTATTTACCAGATTTCCAACAGCCTTTATATCATTCAGGCGACAGGGACCGCAAAAATACCTTGCGCGCAAATATGCCCACCATAGACGACATATCACGAAGGAAGATTTGGCCCTTCAAATCTCAACATCACATTCTCTAGCGCACATGCGCCCTTGAAGCTGCTGCAGTGAGCACCACCGGTGAACTCGCAGGTCTAAAATGACCTGTTGCGGATCCCACTTCAGAGAACTGAAAGAACCAAGGAGAATGTCCACAGTTGAATGCTAAATTAACGAATACGGAGGTATAAGGATAACTGGTGGGTTACTATATTGAACTCACTACTAACACTTGTCTGTTTACCTTCCTTGTCTCGCCTGATGAAATGTGTAAGACTTCGTCTGAACAGTGGTAAAGACTTCCTTAAACAACAATATTACCTGCTAAATCAGTTTTGAGGACGTTGCTGGCCGCAAATGTAACTTCCTGATATTTAGATGTATGCGCCAAACGGAGTAGACCACTCCCGGTTAGTCTAAGCCTGATGGAGACAGCTTTCACGAACATTTTTTAACAGATCCTTCAACGCCAGTACCAAACGAGCATATCGACTATGTAAGATTCGCCTATCTCCAATGATGTCCACGTGTACCATACATCCGCTCAGTTAGCCTTTCTCTACGGTTTTGAATATCGGGTTATGCACGTAGATGAACAAAAACAGGTGTTAGATTACTACTATTTAAGAACCATCCTCAGAGCGAAGTACACCGGCTACATCTCAAAGGAAACAGTCCGCGGTCGTTGCAACATCAGAACAATATCCCAAGTCATCCTAGGAAGAGGAAGTCCTTCGTCGTCAGCTTTACAAGTGGATAGGGAGCACCCGTGACACCGTCGGTGCCGGCTAGAACAGGCATGATCAAAACTGGACCAAGTAAGAAAACGACGACCACTTCTAATGCACACGGAAAATGAGCCTTCTTGTTAACCCTGCACTAGGATCAGACAAGACTCGTACTAGCTGCTTAGATTTGGCTGCTAGTATGAGGCCAGCTATCTGGTTGGTTGACGGGGTCCGAATGGCCCCTGATACTAGTCACGCGAAGAGATAGCTAGACGAATTGTGCCTGCAGACACTGCCAACAAGTCAACCCATAAAAGAGCCGCAGACTAACAGTACGAGTTAGCCCTGTGTGAGAATGTATTAAGGTCTTAGAGGTATGTGTGTACCGCAATCAATGTGTTGAGGCAAATCCTTGTAACATGGCAGTACCTTCGATCTAGCACTGTACAGCATCTCAGATTTTCCGGTTTTGTGCGGCCAGCACTCCAACAGGCTGACTTGGCACAACCTGTGCCCATCAAGTACATGGACTGCAGGTTGGATTTCACCTTGATGGGCTACTGACAAGAGTCGGCCAATCAGAAAATATAGCAAAGACTAACTGTAGGGACTAGCCCTCGGCGAGTGTAATGTTTTCAGGGATATATATTCCCTAACTCCGATAGCAATTTTGCAGACATTTGCTTGTTCGTTGGTGCTTGATGACGCCTGCGCTGGCAGGCCTCTCATTATTAGCCTCAATTTTGCACTCCCAAACGCACGCATGGACTGTGTGGGCCCATCCAATAGCTGTTCTTTCAGACGTGATCCCCTCCCACCCCTTTTCTCTCTTTTTAGTGTGCCTTCAATCGAATCCTGCTCGGCGTTTAACAGCCGCCTCCCTTGTGTTCTGGTCACAGACCTTTTTTCCGTGGGGTCTACCCTCTCAACCCTATCCTCTCCCGACAGAAAGCACTCTGCGCCGGCAGAGCGACAAGCAGCTGTCGTATTGATTTTTCGTAACTCGCATGTAGCATTTGGTGCAGGTATCCTACGGTCAGAATGCAGGTCAGCTAGGCTTCTAGACCATGCAGGGGAATGCCTACGGTTATGACAAGCGGAACTCCTCTTGAAGGTGGGGCAAGGGTGCGTACCAGCGTATGCGTAGTCCACTTGCATGGGTGATGGGGGGTGTTCTCTCAGCCAATAACCATTAATTATGACCCAGCTATGCATGCCTCTGGCACAGGCATCTTGACGCCTATGAATTTCTACCTGCGAATTTGGAATCTTGGGTCGCGCCCAAGTCACGCCTTAAGATCTTCCATTAAAAAGCCAACAGATTCAGTGCAGATTTATCGGGTTCATCGCTAAACTCTCCCTGGACGGTTATTAATGAATAAAATACAAGGGAGTTAAAATGCGTAAGCCCATTTGCCTCAATTACACAGAACTGAACTGAAAGGGAAATTACGAACCCCAAAGAGAGATGCATCTGAGCCCTCGGTCAAACCAGGCACCAATTAAATACCTTATTTAAACAAGGTTATTCACACCATGAAGTACAAAAATATTGGATGTCATTCCATTTCTTTTTTTCCTCATTAAGCATATAAAAGTTATCGAATTCAAGCAGTACTATAGAGTGCTCATTATAAATTTAGGCATTTACATGTTTTTTTAAATCTTTTTTAAGTAATAAAATAGGCCTCATTATACATTTGCGCGGGCCCAGAGTGTGATGTGCGGGGCTAAAGCTGGTAGAGCAGGAAACACAAACGGAAAATGGTACCAGTGTTCTTCCATCAGAAATTTATGACTCTGAAACAATTAAGACGGATTCCACAGCAGCCCCTCTTTGTGTTGCTATGAGGACTTCAATCATGGAGTCCAGATTCTTGAAGAGAAGCAAGGCCTACTGGCTGACATCATTGCTGCTATTCTGAAGAACAAAAAATGCCTTTATATTCCGTCAACTCCCCAACTGACAAGCAACAAATACCCTCGTAAATAAGGCATATTTGTGGGAAACTCAAAGCCAACCCGGAAGGGAAAACGAGTTTTGCCTCCAAGGCGAATAAATAAAAAAATTGTATATTTAAGGCCCAGAGAGCCCCATCATTACAAACGTAGTATCGCGTTATTAATAAATACGAAGTGTATAATTGCAGCACTATGTGAGCAGTCATATAAACAGCTGAATTGTCTAGTATGGTAGGCATATCCAATTCAGAAATCTTTGCTGCTTTTAAAACAATAGTCAGCGATCTTTGGAATATACGGTGAACTAGATAAGAAGCAAATAAAACGAACTTTTAACAGTTAACTCAGAGGCGGAGTTCGGAGAGCCACAAATTTAAGAAAAATACTAGGAGAAAAAAACTGCTTCTCTAAAAAATTGAAAGCTAGAGTCGATGGGACCGGTACGATGCAATGGGATAGTTTTGTGATGTTGCTGAAAACGAATGAGTTTTCGGAACGCTCCTTGTCAGGTGAGAGATAATAAAGCATTCAGAGCTACTGATTATAACCATCAGTGGAGGTGAGAGAGGAGGAACTCATCGTGGACAACAGGGTTGAAACGAAGAGAGGACAGTAGATGACACGAGATCATCAACGAGATGCGACCTTGCTGACTGCATAGTTCAGTTCAGTGTATTTGAGGAAAATAGGCCTAGGCCTTTGAAATCCCTTTTTGTTACATAAAAATAGTAAGAATAAGAAGCGATGTATAGAAGTTACAGTGTGACTGGCAACCTACTCAAATAGTTGGCCGACTTTCTCACAGACAGGCGCCAGCGTGTTTGTATTGGAGAGGCCAAGTCTCACCTGGAAACCGTTCACAGGAGAGTTCCGCAGGGCAGCGTTCTGGGTCCCATTTGTGTTTCTGATATACGTGAACGACTGCTTGGATTGTCTGACATGCGAGAAGGTAATGTTCGCTGACGATCTGAAGTTATGGAACTCGATTGAAAACCGGAGGATGTGCAGAAATTACAACAAAATGTAGATCGCTTGCAAACATGGTGTGATGAGTGGCTCCTAAACCTTAATATTAACAAATGCCAAATAATCCGACTGCAGTCTAGTTCCAGAAGGATGATTAGGTTTAAATACCAGTACTTAAATATATAAATAAATAAATTTGTATATTTAAGGCCCAGAGGGCCCCATCATTACAAACTTAGAATCATGGTTTAAATAAATACAAAGTGGATAATTGCTGCACTATGTGAGCATCCATATGAACAGCACAAATGAGTAGTATGGTAAACATATCCGATTCAAAAGATTTTGCCATTTATAAAAACAAAAAGTCAACAATCGTTGGCATAAACGGTGAACTCGAAAAGAAGCAGTGAAAAAAACTCCTAGGGTTAAATCGGAGGCGGAGTTTCGGCAAGCCGCCAATTTAAAAAAATAGGAGAAAAAAACTGCTTCACTAAAAAATTAATAGCTAAATGCAATGGGATAGTATTGTGATGTTGCTGACTGCGTATGAGGGTTCGGGACGCTCCTTGTCGGGTGAGAGGTAATATAGCAGTCAGAGCTACTGTTTATAAACACCAGTGGAGGTGAGAGAGGACGAACTCATCGTAGACAACATGGTCGAAACGAAGAGGGGACAGTAGAGGTCACGAGATCATCATCGAGATGCGACCTTGCTGACTGTATAGTCCATCACCAAAGAGGCGAAACCATCAGAACCCACTTCGATCATCAACAGATCCTGGAGACTATCGTCAGGGTTGCAAATTCGAAGGAAAGTATCAAGGTTGTCAAGAGTTGGCAATGCTAGTTTAAAAGGAGGGGAAGAAAAAGTGAATGCAAAGATTGACTCTGCAGAGTATGATGGAAAATATAATAAGAGACCCATATAATATCAAGGGATCTGCCTCAAATACCAGGAGGACCCTTTTCAAAAATCCAAAAAGTTGCGAGTTTGGGAAAGAAACAGACAATAAGGACTTTATATCTTCGAAGTTAAATGTTTGCGTAATTTGGTTTTTGAAAAATAGCTAATGTAGACGACAACCTAATTTGCAGTGGTAGATTATTCCATATGAAAGCATTTTTGGAGGCAAAAAACTGAGACCAGTTGGTTGTGGAGCTAAGGGGTGGTGAAATGAACATGGAGGAATTACGAGTGGCATAGGGTCGATTAACCGGAGTGAGAGCGTTAATTCGTGGGATATTTGGGCTAGAATTAACGCGAAACAGGAAGCAGAGACCAGCTTCGAGTCTTCTAACCCACAGAAATTTAATGTTTGCTAACTGGCATCTATCCGTATAAGAGAAACTGGATCCAGGAAGAGAAAAATAGTTTTCGAGTAAAAAAACCCTCTGAACTTTTTTTCAATCTTACTGCGGTCAGAGGCGTTCATCAGCCCAAATAGGGGACAGCAGTATTCGAGGATAGGAAGAACAAACATGCGGTATAGGTTTAACTTTATTTCCGGAAGGAAGAAATTATGTGATATAAAACCACATATCTGTGCAGCCTTTGCAGAAATTCGATCTGCATGAGGCGATAATGCTAGCTTATTCGTGTAACTTAGACCTAAGTCTTTTATGGTTGATCGTTCTAAAAGTGTACTTTTTTGAAATACTAGGGGTCCAGGAAGCTTGGCGGGGCCAAAAACACATGAAACTGCTCTTGGATGGAGAAAAATTCCATCTGCCAAGTACAGCTCCAACGTGAGAGCATTAGTAGATCAGTGTTGATTTTGTCAACGCAACTATTAGCAGTGTCTTTAGAAAAATGAATAAATGCACTTGAGATCGTCAGCGTAAAACGAAATTTTTGTGAATTTGTGAGTTAAGTTGAAATTTCGTTAATGTACAGAATGAAGAGAAGGGGATCTAGAACGGTGCCTTGAAAAACGCCACTCGTGATCGGTTGAGGCGTTGAATAGCTATTACCTACTAGGACCTTCTGGCTGCGGTTAGACAAGTAGGAACCAATGAAGTCAAGGAGAGGAGGCCGGATGCCGAGGGCTTCCAGTTTCACTAGAAGACGTCTGTGCGGTACCTTGTCAAAGGCTTTGCTCAGGTCAAAGTAGATCACAACCACTGACTGTTGCTCGTTACGAAGGGAAGTGACGAGGTTAAGAAAAGCTAAGTGACACACTTCGCATGATCTCCCAGGTAGAAAACCATATTGTGAGTCGCTTCATCAGAGGTCACCAACTCCAGGAGGTAAATATTCTAAACGACTTGGGTATATGGATAACACCAACTTTCAAACCATCGTCGCACTCTGCGAATATCGCAAAGAAAGCTATATGTATCTTAGGTGGAATCAGAAAATCCTACGTTAATTTTGAAGTAGAGCTTTTTGGGCGCGTATTTGGATCATTTATCCGGCCGGTGTTGGAAAATTGCGTTCAGGCGTGGCACCCTTGGACGAAACATGACTACGCTCTGCTGGAGAAAGTTCAACGGAGGGCAACGAAACTATTCAGCGGATTGGAATACCTACCCTATGAGGGCCGCCTAGAAAGACTTCAAATTTTTCCTCTCTCTTATAAGCAATAAAGAGGGGATATGATCTTAGTCTTCAAACTGGTCAGGGGAGTTGATTGTGCTCTTCAGATAGCCAACTTTTTGAATTGGCAAACATGACAAGTCTCCAAGTTCACCAATACAAACTGAAAAGAAAACACGCTAAACTCGAAGTGCGGGCCAACTTCATTTCCCAACGGGTGATTGAAGAATGGAACAAACTGCCAGCTTCGGTGGTTCAGGCTGAATTATTGATAATACGCTCCATTATTTTACACGCTATGCAAGTTAAACTGACAGGGTGGTAATTTTCACAGTCCATTCGTGAACCTCCTTTATAGATCGGGGCGATGAATGCACACTTCCTTTCTTCCGGGAGTTTGATTTCTTCAAAGGACTTTTAAAATATGATGGACAATGGTAAACACAGTTCATCAGCAAGTTCTCTAAGTGCGAATGCAGGAATTCTATCCGGCCCAGGCGACTTGGCAGGCTTTATACGAAGTAATTCGGTTCTAACTATGGTCGGTGAAAAGTTTAGGTCTATTTCCTCTGTTGTGGATGAGGAGGAGGTGAATGAGGAGGGAAAATGAGGGCCCCTACTCTTCCTAATCTACGTGAACGACTGTCCCAATGACCTGGATTGTGAAGCTGTCATGTTTGCAGATGACATTAAAATATGGACTGAAGTCAGCAGCGCTGATGACGCAAAAGGTTTACAATCGAATATCAACAAACTAAGTGCCTGGTCGGCTAGGTGGCTTCTTAAGTTTAATGTATCCAAGTGCGTGATCCTACACATAAGCGCCGGTCGAAAAACATCTCTGAGACACCAGTACTTTATTAATGGCACTGCATTAAAAGAGGTTGAAACATACAAAGATCTGGGCATGTGAACAGCTGCAAATTTGATGCCCTCAGAACACTGTAAGAAAGCAGTCCAGAAGGCAACATGTACACTTCATTGGATCAGACGTGCGTTAAAAATATTCCTCCCTGATCTCTTTGGGAAAGTCTATGGCGTCTTTGTGAGACCGCATTTAGATTACGGAATACCAGCCTGGATACCATGGATGAAGAAAGATGTTGACCTCGTCAAACAGGTGCAACGGAGAGCAGCGAAGATGGTTGACGGTCTTAAGACTTTACCGTACCAAGACAGATTTAAAAAGCTTGACTTATTTCCTCTTTTCCTACAGGCACTTACGGTGTAGTCTGCTCTGGACATTCCGGATTATCCGGGGCCATGATTTCTCCCTGAGATCGGAGGATTTCTTCGATTTTGCCTGCACAACTCATCTGCGTGGTCATCCTTACAAGGTTAATAGCGAACGCATGCGATTGAACCTCAGAAAGTTTTGTTTTAGCCAACGAGTGGTACGACCTTGGAACTCGTTACCAAGCGAGACAGTTACCTCTGACAGCATTACTGATTTTAAAAGAAGGCTTGATGGCATTATATTTGACAAAAGACGACTTTCATAAAATGATTACTTTAAACCAGCCTTTTAAAATCTTTCGGGCTCTACTTTTCTTCAACAATGTTTCACCAATGGCTGTGAAAACGCATTTGAAGTTATGTTTTGCTTTGACTCAAACATTTTTAAATGTACACGTGAATGTACCTCAGAAAGTTTTTCAGCCAACGAGTGGTTCGACCTTGAACCGTTAATAAGTGAGATGGTTACCTCTGAAAAGTATTATTGATTTTTAAAGAAGGCTTGATTAGATATTTGACAAAGACGACTGTCACAGCTCGATTTCTAAACCAGCCTTTTAAAAATCTTTCGGGCCTCTAATTTCTTCCACAATGTTTCGCTTATGGCTGTGAAAACGCATTTGAAGTTATGCTATGCGCTGGACTCAAACATTTTGTATCATGTACTAACATTTATATTGATCAGAAGACATGCAATGATAACCTAACATAGTCATCAAGGGCAATGCCCTGTAACCCTTCAAAAATATACAATATACACTTGAACTTTTCGGTATGATTTGTAAGTGAGGATTTGGGTATATCTGCTCTTTTGTCTTTAAAAATAAAACTTTTAGTTGTGATAAGGATAAGAAGACTACATAGGCATCCTTCTGAGTCTATATTATATAATGTATATTTTGAAGTGCTACAGGCATTGCCCTTCATGACCATATCAATTTAATGTTATCATTGCATATGAACAGTCAAAATAAAAATAGCGGAAATTAATTTTTGAGTCAAAGAACAACATTACTTCAAAATGCTATGTCACAATTATAGGTGAAACATTGTGGAAGAAAAGAAGAGCCCGAAAAGATTTTAAAAAGGCTGGTCTGGGTAGGCATGCGTGAGCATTGTCTTTTGTCAAACTATTGTGCCATCTGCTGCTCTCAGTAAAATCTGAAATGCTGTCATTGTAACTCGTCTCTGCTTGGTAACGCGTTCCAAGGTCATTCCACTCGTTGACTGAAAAACTTTCTAAGGATTAATCGCGTGTGTTCGCTTTTGACCTTGCAAGGATAACTATCACGCAGATGAGTTGTGCAGAACTTCGAAGAAATTTGATCTCAGGGAGAACTATGGCCCCGATTAATCTGAATGTCCAGAACAGGCTACAGCGTAATTGCCTGTAAGAAAGGGAAATAAGTCAACCTATTTCAATCATTCTTGGTATGATATAGCCTTACAGGTTAACCATCTACTGTGCTTCCGCTGCAACTCATTCGTGGAGGTCAATGTCTTTCTTCCTCCATGATATTCGGGTTGATATTCCGTAATCTAAATGTGGTCTGACGAAGACGCCATACCTTTTCCAAAGAGATCAGGG
>WEDG01011646.1:0-40964 GCA_017591395.1 Schistocephalus solidus
GGCCATTAACGACTCAAGCACCTACCGACACCTCCTCAAACCTGAGTTAACAGCGGATTTCATCTCCGCAAAACCTGATTCAATAAATAAGCATTCAGAGCAAAGGAGATGAGTCAATCTTCTTATAATAAGTTGCATTCACTTCTTTGTTCTCAAAAGGACGTGTGCCGAAACGCTGTTTCGCCGAAAGCAAACATGGCATTCGGGATATTAAAAATATATGCAAGGTGTCTGGTGGCTCGTGAAAGGCTATAAACATAACTTTTAAAATTTACTTTCCTAATACTACGTTCAGTGTTGAGGTCATCGGACCTGGTACATTGAGCTCCTATCTTCATCTTGTCGCTATCTTCGTAATGGTTTCATCCGTTTAAACACCGTGGTAGGTAAGTAAACGACTACGGTGGCAAGTGGTGTTTCGTTCAGCAAGAAACTCCCTGTCTATACTGGAGAAAATCATTATCCCTCTAGAAGTCGTATTCTCCTATAAGCTGCGCATTTGGACGACTATATATTCACCTCTTTTCTCTGGGTCAGTGTTTTTCGGTTCGTCAACGCCTAGGTAACAGATAGATCTGATCCATCATCATTTCCACCACCATTTCATCCTTGCCCCCATATTCCTGTATAACTATATAGTTTTAAAGAGTACTAAGGGCAGAGTAACAGCTTTGGGACTTTAGAAGAATTCAGCTTCATGGAGATTATGCCTGATCGAACGTTGGGCACAGTGAGGCGGGATGCCACTGTTTGGAAACCAGCAAACTAGGTAAAACCATAGTCAAGGAAAAAAACTCTCGATTATATTTTCTAAATCCTTGACACCGAGTTTACTTCAAAGCGATGTACCAAGGTTCTCATGCAGTTTTTCAAACCTGTAGTTGGTGGAATGACTGGCTGAAAATGGGAATTTCGAAAACTTTGGTCCACGAAGAAAATACCGAAATTTGAGGTTTCTGCTTGACCGGAAGGTACTCAGTGTACGCAAACTCTAGCCGCTTCCGATAGGATGATCAAGCATGTAATTTCAATGCATTCACAGCCAAATTTAGTAGTTCACTCATTTGCTGGCTGAAATGATTCCTGAGAAGAGCGGATGTGAAATCGAACATGGTAATATGGACAACCCCATACTACAGGTGGCATCTCGCTAAATTTGAGGAGCTACCTAATCTCGTGTCCCAACTTTAACGTTAACCTACCAGTAATCATCATAATTCATACCCTAATCTTCTTAATTCTCACTCCAACCCTAACCTCGACTTCCATGGAATTTAGTGTAAGGTCACCTGAAATACGGTTGGGATCCATCTTCTGGTTCTCTGAAAAGAGAGTGACTTATGATTAAAAGAAAATCGAAGCGCATGACAAAACTAGCCACTTGACAAGTTCTAGTCTTCTGTGATTTAGGCAGACTAACCAAAGCCTCCGTTTTCAGAATAACATGACTGACAAAGAATAGGTAGACTAGAATGACCATTTCAACCACATCAACCAGCCATACCCAACCTCGGGTTTTGCGGCGCCTGAGGCTCGAACTCGCGTTTGTTAGCTAGAAGTCCAACGCTCTACCCGAGCTCGTTGTATTGACGGTTTCAATCGGGAATATCAACTATGGTAAGTAGGCGCTCATGGATGGGTTCCAGGACTCACTTGTCCCGTTGTACCTTGGGGTTCATTCTCGATCCCCGCCAGCAGCAGCATGGCGACTGAACCCCTAGGTAAATCTTAACTCATCAAATGCATTTTTTCTGAACATGCCCACAGCGTAACTTTTATCACGATAAATAATAGCTATGGAGGATAAACGCTTATTTTGTGGGATCTAACATGATCTAAACTGTCCATCCAGACCAAAATCACGTCCTGGAGCTCATCAATTGACCCCTGTGAACTGCCTTTTACTGAATCGGTGTTTTACTGAACAAATTTCCTTTTGAATGCTTAGAATCACCGGAAACCTTCTTTGCTTGACCGAAAAGACATTTCCTAATGGGTGTATGAAGACCTGGCAACTAAGTTTTTAGGGAATCTTTAACTAAGGAAGCCTATCAAAGACCTGAGGCTCTATCGATTGTCCTTTACAAGAGCATCTCTTACGTTTATACTTGATATATCGGCCGTATTTTTGCTCAGCATACTAACAGTATGAATTCTATCTCAGCCAGTAAGGAATACCGACAAGGATGAGGGAGACAGGAGTGGTCATTGATGGCCTAACTTTCGTCTTTAAGCAGTCATGCTCACTCCCAGGTGTGGGTTCGAAGAATGTACACAAACTATGTGGGATCCGGGATGGCTTAAGCTTCCCTTCTAGGTAAACGCCGGATCAAAGAATCCTCCACTTGTCATCTTAAGTAATTTATTAGACTATTTTCCGTTTGAGAATGCTTCGATTGGTGACTATATCCTTTTCACTTGATACAGAAGTAATGGAAGGCCGACCTAGAGATTAGAATGACGCACCACCCAGACGGCAGTATGGAAGATGGGGGAACACTTTTTTAACTGTTCACGTTCATGCATACCGTGTCGTCTTTCAGACGTCGTAATAAGTAGAAACAATGAAAACCATGTTCTAGCTGCTCGCTTATATGTGCGTGTTCTAGAGGAAATTTGAGTGGATAGGATGGCACGATACCCCACCTGATCATTGCAAACAACGATTGCGTGGGCAGACTCTGCCAATTCGGACATGTCTTTTGTCACAGTATCGTCTCGCTTGATTCCCGGATAACGATAAGAGGTGAAGAGACGGTAGTACTGTTCCATACAGAGGGGCTGTCCTTTGCGGTTGTGGGACACACGATCGATTGGAAGTGATCGTCTACAAGGGTTCAGGGAAGTCAATAATAGGGAAAGAGTTTTGTGAACAGAAGAATTGGCAGAAAGAAGATGATGAGAGGTTAGGGAAGCTGAACGGAAACACAACCTGTCCGATTAATTTTAAGAAATTTACGCAAGTTATTCACTCTGTAAAGGTACGCAGTCACAGATTTAAGACCCAGAAGTTTTAAAAGTAAAGAGAATTAGTAATTTCTTTCTCTTCATGCGGTCGGCATCAGGCATGGGACTAAATCGATAACAGATGTACGTCGACAAAACTTATATGTACGGATAAGAAAGTTCACTTGATATATACAAGAACGAAAGCCCAAACGTTTCTCTTATAATCCCGCAAGCTCAAAAAGGATATATAGAATTCCAGGCATCTGCCAGTAATGAGTCCCATTCTTAGTGTTACCTCCAGGAAGTTCGATCATAATTTAACATGTAATAAGACAGTAATTTTTATTTTCTTTATTTTCTTTACGGATTCAATAGCGCTTTGCGAGCATTCAGAATCCATTCATTTATCATTTTGCCCGTCATAAATGCTTTCTCTGAAGAGGGTTCGGGTTAAAGTGGGTTGTATGGACAGAATTTATTACACAGACTTGTAAACTGCCGGATAACTAATCTATAGCCCCTCCTACCAAATATATGTCTCTTAATTCTCCGGCAAACGATACCCCGGGCTGCGCTTATTTCGGTAGGGATGCCTTGTATAGCCGCCTTAACATAACCCGGGAATAGGAACCACCCCACCCGCTTAAAATAGGTGATCTGGCGGTAAATATCAGGAAGTGTAAATATACCCGTGTCTTAACGCTAACAGTAACCATAGCATAAAACTAGACTGTCATCTTAATCTCAACCCTAGTCCTACCCTTAACATAATCCCTACAGTTAACACGATGATAACCTTAACCCTTAGTCTAATCCTGTCCCTTATTCCGACTTTGACCTTATCATCAAGCTTAAACTTAACCCGAAACTTAACCCTAACCCTCAAATTAATCCTAAACCTAATATCCTTGGAATTTAATGCAAAGCCCCATGTGTTGTGGGCGGTTCCCCGTCCTGTCTCCTGTTTAGGCTGCCATACAAGTCATCCCTACTCTAATTTCAACGTGAGAGACTGGAGAAACGTGACGTCATCACTCATAAGGCTGCATTCAGCCAAATTGCTGTAGTGCACAGAATCCCGAACTGCAGAAGGTCTCAGATGCCAAGACCCCATTCAAACATCGTTAATCGACACAACTCCCAGCATCACCCTGCTGTAAAGGCTTCTGAAGGAGACATTTCCTATTCCCTCAGATCCGATCATGAGGACTATTGCAGAACAAACACTGGTTCATTTATTCGGCCAAGATTTACTTTTCGGCCACCGGAAGTTGCTGGATTCATTGTAGCACGTCTAACGTCTAATTTTAGCCGTCCACACGCACACACACCAAATGACACATACTGGCGCCTCAGATACGTGCAAACAGCCAACATCTTCCAAAAGCCGTAGCTCCTAAGAGACCTGATCGCACAACTACACGCCGCGAGAGTCCACTGGTGTAGACAAAATTTTAATGTCTTGCAAGTGTTCAGGCCTAGAAAGTTACAGAGACGAGGAAGACGTAGCCTGGTGGGGAGGGGGCTGGCGAAAATGACGGATTATCTCCCACCCAAGCGTATCAACAACGCTAGGATTTTCCGACTGACGTTCCAGTGCACCATCTACCCACCAGACGGAAACGGCACCCAGCCACCTTCCCCCCTCCTGTGCCCGTGCACAGAAAGCGGAGGAGGAGGGGGGGAGGGGGAAGGGGCAGGCATCGCGTGAACGAAGCTAAAGTTGCCGAGGGCGGAGTAGGAGGAGGGGCGGCGACAAGGACTCAAATCATCACGTCCAATTTACGTCGAAATTGCGTGTTTGAGCACGGCCAGATCAAGTTGGAGTGTGAGGAGCTCTATCGGGACAACACATGCTGCTGTTGGGAAAGTGGTAAATGAAGATACTTCAGGTTAAGACCGCACCCAACAAGACTCCCATCTTGCTCCCATCCCCCCACTTTCATTTTTCCTCCTTCTTCACCTCCTCTTTTGGTTTATGGAGTCGGCAGCCGCAGTAGGCCAGTGATTTGCCGAAATCGATGTCATGCAAAAGCCAATTCAAGACAAAAACGGCTTTGGTCTGCGGCTCAGGCGGCAACCAACTTTAAAGGTTAACAAGGCTATATGGAAGATTAAATATTGCCGTTATTTTGGCTATCAACCAGGATGCCTGCAAAAGAGGCAGAACTCGTTCACGTACGTGTCCAGGATGGTTTTGTAGTCCAATATACCGGAAAGCAGTTGGGCCGCAAATCTGTAAGGTGGAAAAAAATGGAAAACCGGTCTGGAGAAGGAACATAACTCAGGAAGTTTTCCCAGGTAATATACAGTTACTATCTATCCAGCTGCCCTTGGTTGGAGATAAAGACAAAAGTTCGGAAGTTTTTTTTGCTCAATTAATGTAGACAATTAAAATTGCAGAATATGAAAATGAACTTATTTAAATACGTCAAATACTCGTAATATCCTTGAACCGAATGCCATAACCATTTGCATACAGTCATTCAAATAGGTATGTATGCGTATGCGTTAAGCTAATATTTGCATAAATTAATCAGTGCAGGACTTGAGGTAAAGTACCCGGACATTATTTTTTCAAGTTAGCTCCGAAATTTCAATGAAAACTTGAATTGAAGACAATCGTTTTATACGGTTTAACATTATAATGTCCATTCTACAAAACATTCATACTACTGGTAGTATAATTCTATAGGACCGTGGTTTGAACCGTCCCCTGAAACGTGTTTAGACGATATTCCTTATGCTGCATGATGCAACTGCAAGATTTTCAATCCCTTTTCAAGCTAGTAAGTTCTTAGCCTATAAATTTGATATGTATCAGAAGTTCGTATAGCATTCGCCAGAAAATATATATTAGAAACACTACACAATAATCTTAACTACACACTCCCAGGAATTTAATTTAATCTTTAAAGGGAATTTTATGGAAAACTTCCATTCCCAGATGGCCTCCCGCACAGACAGACTGAGAGAGAGCACTACACACTGTAGTTTATCACAAAGATGTATACCTAATAACCATCCTGTCTCCTACAGGCTGGGCTCTGTCAAATATTTGATAAATTACGCCGAACCCCCTGTTCTGACGAAAAAGTTATCTAACAGACATAAAAAACCTCTTTTAAGTTTCGGTATAGTAGACGGCAAAAGCCCACCTAAAACGTAGTTCTTAGACTGCGATCACCCAGATGCCAAAGCCACGCCCTGGCAAACTCCCCTCAAGTAAAAACTGCATTTGAGCTCGTCAAAAGACAGTTGAAGGGCCATCAGAGCGAAGTAGTGCACAACCCTACATGAAAATTAAGTCAAGAACAGAGTTGGTAGTTTGAATAAAAAAAAGAAAGTTTAAAACAGGCAATGTACGAGTTGTGATGCTCAACGGACTGTAGCCAAGTAGGAACGTCGCTGTCACTCTAATAAGTGAATGCTAGTGGATGTTGGGAAATCATCCTCTAGCGTTGGACGGGGCCTCACATTTGCGTTGGGAGTATTCGACTTCGTTGGAAGTCTGAGAAACGACACATTAAAGGACAAGTGGAAGCAACGACACCTAACACAAATCGTGTCATGTGACACATTGTTGCCAAAAAATTAAGCTTACCTCAAGTTGGTTTCTAAACGTTACTGACTCTTTAAAAGCTGAACTGCCGAAACAGTCTGGGAAATAGGCACAAAAGCCTTATTACATTCCCAAAGAACTTGCTGTTTCCTACAAGCACTTGCCCTTAAGTTTACGCAGGAGGTTGTGATCGGCTGGACTCTGAACCGCTCTGAATACTTTCTAGCGTAAGTCAAAACGTGGACATTTCACCTACTGGTTCGAGGGGCATAACCTACTTTATTTCAAGATTCACATTCTCGATCCTCAGGTCTGAAGTTTTGTTTGTGAACAGCTGACGTGCATGCTTGTCTTCCCCCTCTATAGCTGAGAGTCAGACCGCAATAGTTCCTTCGTAATGCGAGTTTAACTGCTGTGAGCTCTCAGCCGCCCTCATGAACGCCTGATATACGTCATGGAGACCAGTTCATGTGTAGTTCGTGTAGAGAAACTGTTTAGCTTTGTCAGTTACTGGACCCAAACCCAAAGCTTGCTGGAGCGCAGGCCCGCACAGTCGATTAGAACACGATAAATGAGATAAGTGTTGACGACAATGAAACTTCACCCACACCAGCGCATTCCTCACTTGAGAAGTAAATCTACTGCGCTTAAATTTATACCGATGCAACAAGATTTGGAGCTTAGAAGGTTAACAACTGACGTGGTTCTTTTCAGGTAGAAATGCACCTTTCCTAAAGCGTATCCGAGTTCCCAATTACCCACGCAGAAGTATGGTACATATAGTGGGGACTATATTATGCGCTACTCGCGTTGAGACCGCCTAGCTTTGCCAGCCACTGCGTCCGCACACAACTCCATCCTTTTTGACAGTGTCTTGTCATAGTAGCTAGAAGAAAAGTGTGTGATAGATACTGCACATGTTCATCTCGCTCGCATTTCACCGAACTGCGTTTGGTCCCTCGGACGCAGGCTGGACGTTTTCATTCCTGATGCTCGAATTATCATTCGTGACCGCACATTTCCTGTGAGCATCTATTGCTTCCCTGCACTAGCTAATGTGATAAAGCTTGAACAGGGCCAAGCCAGCAACCGTGTACAACAGATTTTGTCCTGCGGTTAGGACTAATGTTCAATTAGATCTACGTATGTTTGTCTCTCACAGAGCTATAAGCTTTCTCTTGTAGCTTATAGAAAGCATCTGTTCAAGCATCCACTACGAGCCTCGAAAGAAGTTTATCGAAATCGAAATCGCTACTGGACTCGCCAGACAAAGCGGCTTAAGCACAGTAATTAAAGGCTTGGCAACCGAAAGAAAACGACTGTTTTTAGACCCTAGGTTGAATTGAAGCTTGATAAAGCTGCCAATTAGATCTCACTGCGTGCGCTGCAATTATCGCAACTTCTAAAGGCAGTTTTTCGTCAGTTGCGGCGGTAGGGGGCACGCATAAGTCCTAGTTATTTACAATGCAAAAGTTTGAGCAAATTTGGTAAAAATCTCCGGTAGACGATCAGCTGCGTTTTTTTATTGATTAGCTAAATTTTTTTCACAAGCGTTTGCCGTTATCGGTCAGCTTCCCAATTTCAGAAGATAATATGCGGTTTTAAATTGGCAACCTGGCCGAAAAACGCAAAAAGACCCTTTCTGAATGATAGGTGAGACGAACTATACTCGGTAGATGAGACACCAGATCCTGCCATCAGTGGCTGAATCAAACAGAGTGGATGCTGCAGTTCGTAGAGGATGCGGTTTTCATTTGACCATATATCTGTTGATTGGCTGATCAATGGATGATTCAGTCAAATCCATGGAGCTGCCTAGGCCTAGTATTGTGTACGAGTAGGTGAAGGGTGGTACTAAACTGTCAAAGCAATAACCAACACTGGCACAAAATAGGTGACCAGGAAGGAATCGAAAGTTGTCCTTCAACTAAGTGGCCTGCACATCTGCTCGACTCAATAGAAATGTGCCTGCTAAGTATATATTCTGTTCTACATAGTGAAGTTGAGTAGGAATCCAGAATCCGGGTAAAATAACGCTCTTGTTTCGCTATCGAATGAACTTGCTCTTGGGCCGTTAAGGTCGTCTACTATTTCGCTTAGACCATAATCAATTAATCACGAAAGATGACTGATGATATCTAGGAGGCTTCAAGTCAAGATAGTATTTTCAGACTGCATTTTCCTATTTGTCCCGGTGGATGAACTCAGAAGGCAAGAATAGGTGTTTTTAGAAGTGTTTTGTCCCCCAAAACTGCTAAAATCATGTACCAGGACTGCTCACTGATGGTGTAGAACAGAGGTCGGCAAACTCCGGCCTTTAGGCCAGATACGGCCTAGCTAGTATTCCAGTCCGGCCTAATGCCCCCCCAGTTAATTATTGTTGGATCCGGCCTAATTGAATTGTCGCGGTTTTGTTCCCCTTCATTACTGCTGGTTGCAGCTCAAGCTGTGGCTCATGTTTATTTTTAGAACTGGTGTCAGGCGCTTGTATGAAACAGAAGCGCCTGACCGGGGAGGGATGATAACTGTTGTGTTGTAAACAAGTTCACTTTCTGGTCTCGTTCTCATTCGCAAGAGTTCAAAATTGACTTTCCTTATGAAGACGCCCGTTCTGATGTGCAATTGGAGTTGATTGAGCTGCAGGTTTCGGACGTTCTCTTGTCCAAGTTAACTCATCGCACTACTCTCCTTGACTTCTACCGTCAGCTGCCACATGCTCAGTTTCTAATGTTGTTAGCCCGTGCCAAGCATGTGATTGCGATGTTTAGCAGCACTTATTCGTGTGAGCAGCTGTTCTCCAAAATGAAGTTTTGTAAGAGCAAGCTGCGCGCTCAGTTCACTGAAAATCGCCTTAATTACATTCTGTCGCTGAACTCCTCATCATTAGAACCTGATATTGTATCTGTCTGTAAGAGAATGCAACCTTATGTTTCCCATTGATCGTACTGTATTTTTGAATAATAAACGTTTCCTTGGACACCTTGTTTCTTCTGACCTAGTGTGCCTTCTTGACCTCCTGAAATGGCCTAGTAGTCCGAAAAGTTTACTGACCCCTGGTTTAGAGGATATTCACAAAGAGCCCAGTGAATGACTAACATTTGCGCCCCATGTTGCATCCTTAATGGTTTGAAGTATATTTTACAGTTAACAAAAATTCACGGTTGGCCAGTTTCTCTTGTGCAGGTTGGTAACCCCAAAAACGGTCAAGTAACTGCCACATGAGTCTCCCTTGGCTATGAAGCCAAGGGAGGGCTTGAGTTGGAGGTGAAAGCAGAAGTAACATCAACCGGCTCACTGATGCTGCGCCATTCCCATGTCGACTCATGTTACTTTTGGCGTGGAAACTGACCTAAAATGCCACCGGCCCACATAAGTGCACACGTGCCTATACGTATGTCCGGAAGTTAATTTTTGCCCTGGCTGTTAAATATAAACCTAGCATCATGTACAAACTGAAGTTAAGACTAAGAACCCTGGGATAGTGGGGCGGCGTTCATAGTGTTTTAACTTTACACTAGAAAGTGACCCAAGATGGGTTTTAGCATAGGCCAGAGTGAATAGAGAGGAATATGCATAAAAATGAAGTATTGCAGCAATTTTATCAAAGTCAAGGCAGAAAGTACATGATGCTTGAGAAGGGACGTTTCACTGGCCTGAAAATTGGTTTAAGCATACACAAGCAGAGCATAGTTGTTCAAGTGGGCGAACATATATATATATATATATGACAAAGATGGTATACCTTACTCCCGACATATGTACTAGCCAAAAACCCAGACACGTGTTTTAGCGATATTTCTGCTGCTGCATGACACAGCAACGAGGGTTCGATCCTCAGTGGGTAGCCCAGCGTTCCCTATACGGTTTCTGGTAGATGGGCTCCAGCGAAAAATCAGGGAAATAATTTCTGAAATTATTTAATGCAGGTCATGAATTCAGGTGATCCAGACGGTTTTTAGGGTCACACCCGAAAATTCAATGAACACGTAGGTCGAACACAGACAACCACTGTGGAATAATTACGTAAAGCCCATTTATATATATATATATATACATGATAGTGTGTGGCTCACCGATCTGCTTAAGGAACATATATGTTCCGTTGTGCCCTGGAGCTCAGACTAGAGCCCTCACAGGTGGTCGCATAGCGACATGTAGCATATGTTGTTAAAGTGGAGCCGACAAAGACAAGGGAGACCGGAATGGCCATTTCTGGCTTATTAGCCTTCATCAGCCAGTCATACTCAATCCCAAGTGTGGCACACTTGCAATATTAAAACATTGCAAGGAAAAATGAATCAAAAACCAAACAGATATTTTCCAGCGATAAAAATGGAATACAACCGACGGGGAACAGGGCACAGTCCTGTTGAAATTTACACACCCCATCTGCATTTATAGAACTCTTTTTTTATATTGACGGAAGTTGAGCGGTTGCAAAATTATAAGATTCCCTTACCCAATCCCATGAATCCCTCTACGAGAACGAAACGTTCACATGTAGATGCGTGCATTCATGTCTTTACTGTGGTTTGAGTCACGTTGATGCTGCTAATAGTCTCAAAAACGGACAAAACTTGGTCACAGAACTTGACTGTCATTGGATTGCTTCATGCGCAGACAATCAAGCGTGAAAACACCTACATCTACCCGTACAACAACTGCCCAAACAAGTGACATCTATGGAAGGCTACGGTGGAGCGATGTAAAAACAGGAGCCGGAGGTGTTGTTATCGTTGTTCTGTGAGTACAACTTTTTATCTGCATGCATGATTCAAGTTGCATTGTGGAAGAATTAGGTAGTGTATGGCACGCATATACGGACAGTTGAGCCCCTTTAGCCATTTCACCCAAACCTGCCGCCGGTCGTTCTGTTTTTGTACTGCCAGGTTGATGAGGGAGGAGAAAACACAGCCGATGCTGTGCAATGCTGCTATCAAGTCACTATTCTGGGCGCGAAATGCTTTGGCGCACACAGTGAGCTCCAGCATTAAGAACGGTCGAACTGTCATCTGCAGGAAATTTTAAAAGTGACTATGGATCTCATAAGGCCAGAGATCTGGAGACCGTCTTAAGTAGTTTAATTTTACTAAGAATATCACACACACACACACACTTAACATACCAGTCAGACAGCGAGAGGTCGCTGTCTCACCTTAGTCGGAGCTCGTTGGTCGCCTAAGGTTATAAAGGATTACCAGGGGGGTTAGAACAATGTTTGAACCAACTGAACCAAAGGACCTGAAATATGACACCCTACGTGCGTCTGCTAGAGGTATACTGATTAATGAAAATCAGCTTAGTCGAGCAGTCCCGGCAATCGGCATGCGAACTGGCATCCATAACGGCCAGGATGACTTATATGCACCTTAAACAATATATGGAAATAATAACGCCCCAGCCAAATATTAAATTTTACCTGGTGCATAATTCTAGAATGGATAAATATTTTCCTGTCCTAACCTTAACATTAACCTAAACCATAGCCCTAATGTTCACTCTAACCCTACCTGGAACATAAAATTAACAATAATTTTCTCCTTAATTCAAAACTTAACCCTGAGTTAACCTGATGCTAACGTTACCTATAGCCTTAAACACAGCCCTTAACTTAACCATAAGGTTCACCCTTTACCGTACCCATATACACACCCCATCTTCCAAGGGATTTGGCGCAAACACACCTGTATTGCGGCGGTCTGGGTTAGTGGGCGATATAAGTCATCCTGACCGCCCTCACCATCATGACTAAGGTTACGACGTATAAGAGGCATTACCTGAGCTGTTGCCGAGCGCTGATGAAGTGATGACGCGGAAAAACCATGCCCGGATTTGAATTGACCGGCAGCGGTAGAGGATTTTTGAGGTACATATCTACCAACCACCACGGAGTTGCCTGTGGGACAGAAAATTGCATCAACGTATGAGAGAAAGGAAACTCCCACTGAGCTGAGAAAACATTCTCAGTTGTAAAAAGAATGGAACCAGTAGTTTTAAAAGCCCTTTGTTGCACACAGTCTCATCAGCAGTACAGGATAAAACTAAACGAGCTCGTGGCGCAGCGGATAGAGGGTTGGACTTCCAGCCAGACGCTCGGGAGTTCGAGCCTCGGGTGCCGCAACACATGGGGTTCGGTATGGCTGACTGATGACGGCTACTAAGTCAGAAATGGCGATTCCAGTCTCTGTCATCTTTGTCTGTCATGTTTTACTGCCAAAAAGCTAAATTTTGTGATTATTCGAGCGCAAGTTATTTCACAAACCATTAAAAAGGAAGTATTGTCGATCGGTTGACTGCTCCCTTGATTATTAAAGGAAGGCAGATAATTTCAATGCAGTAGGATATTCTGTTATGAAGAAGGAGAGAGCCTAAGAGCATCTACTTCGCATTCACACGTCCAAGTGGGATTTTTTGAACTTGTGATTCAACCTTTTTGGACGAATTAACATACGGGGGACCAAGTCATTCGTGGCCAACTTTTTGGACCTCATCGAGGCAAAAAAACACGAAAAACCTTTTTCCAAAGACTAGCGGCGTTTGATTGATAATTGGGGAAAATCATCCCTTAACAATCAATCTGAGGAGCACTGGAGTCATAATTGGGCTACGGAGGCACGCTCGGTCGGTGGCGGGTCGCGTTCGTTTGCAATGATAGCAAATTGTCGGACCGGAATACGGAGTAAAATATGCTTGTGACTTTGTTCTCATAAGCCTCCTCTACATAGTTAAACTAACTGATTTTTAATTTGTCTCATTATCGTTAGCCGTAGACCGTCAAATATTTGGGTACATTGGAATTACTGCGCTCACAACTCATGAAAGAGTAAAACCTCATTTTATGCAACTTTTTCGATGGTCGGATGTATACGGAAGCATCAGAGTCGGTGCAGACGAATCTACTTATCCGGCAACTATGGTTGCTAAATAGCCACCGCCCAAAGACCTACAGTGAAGTGCATCAACTTCCATTGAATATGTAATTAACTTGAGTGACCCTATATGATGAATGCTAAACAAAATCGGTATACAGCTTCTCAAAACTATTTCAATGATTAGCATAAAAAGTATTTGATTCCCCTGCAGTTCAACGGCAACCCGTTAAACAAGATAAATTATGTCGACTGCGTGTGCATGTTACGTGTGGGAAACCTCAATTTCTTTAGTATTTCGTCTACTTAACATAGAAAAGGAGCTCCTTGAGACATCAGATGACTGCATTTATGTTCACATATCTAGATAAAAAATGTTTCCTCCACGGGGTTGTGCGGGAACAGCACCAGCTTTTCAATTAGTGATTGTCAGAAGTACATGACATGCGAGGGCCCAACCTCAATAGCACTGCCCAGTAGCCCAGCTAGATGGAATGTTATACTTTCTCAACCTCTAATGCTATTTCCCAGTGGAGCTGACTGGGTGCAGGCAGTTGAAGTTTTGACTACCGTCATAGTAAACGACTCGAACCTATTTCAGTCTGACTTGCCCTCTCATCCCCGTGTTTACTTAGCGAGGTAAGGATGTCTTGCATGGCTGCCTAAAGAGGACACGGAGCCACCCACAATACAAGTGTCTTTGCGTTAAATTCCAAGGAAATTACGTTTAGGATTAAGGTGAGCGTTAGGGTGAAGTTTGAGCTAAAGATCATGAGTAAGCTAAGGGTTAAGTTTTTCTTTGTCTTAACTAAACGGTTTAGGTTGAGGGTAGGGCTAGGGATACGATTAAGGTGACAGTTTAGTTTTATGTTAGGGTTTGTGTTAGCGTTAAGACACTGGTATAGCTACCCTTCCTGAAATTTACCGTAAGACCACCTATTTTAAGCGGGCGGGGCGGTTCCTATTATCGTATCCTGTTTAGGTGGCCATAAAAGGCACCCCTACTGACTTTTATTCTCAAATTGAGCAAAACTGCAATATAACCAGCCTCTTGCCCGCCAAGGAACTCTATGCTTACGTTGATGTTAACTGCTCTTGGTAGATATGCACTTGAGTCGACAATTGGCTTAACACTGAACAAAAATAGCTTATTCAATCAGGGAAAGAAAATGCACTTTGAAGAAATGGCCCATAACCGGATTCACTCAGTGCCAAAAGAATGGTAAGTTAAATAGCCACCGTCCAAAGACCTACGACGAAGTGCATCAACTTCCCTTGAATATGTAATTAACTTGAGTGCCCTATATGATGAATGCTAAACAAAATCGATATACGGCTTCTAAAAACTATTTCAATGAATAGCATAAAATGTATCTGATTCCCCTGCAGTCCAATGGCAACCCGTTAAACAAGATAGATTATTTCAATTGCGTGTGCATGTTACGTGTGGGAAACCTCAATTTCTTTAGTATTTCGTCTACTTAACACAGAAAAGGGGCTCCTTGAGACATCAGGTGACTGCATTTATGTTCAAATATCTAGATGAAAAATATTTAAAAAAACAAAAAAATTGTTGCCTCCACGTGGTTGTGCGGGAACAGCACCAGCTTTTCGATTAGTGATTGTCAGAAGTACATGACATGCGAGGGCCCAACCTCAATAGCACTGCCCAGTAGCCCAGCTAGATTGAATGTTATACTTTCACAACCTCTAATGCTATTTCCCAGTGGAACTGACTGGGTGCAGGCAGTTGAAGTTTTGACTACCGTCATAGTAAACTACTCGAACCTATTTCAGTCTGACTTGCTCTCTCATCCCCGTGTTTACTTAACGAGGTAAGGATGCCTTGTATGGCCGCCTAAAGAGGACACGGAGCCACCCACAATACAAGTATCTTTGCGTTAAATTCCAAGGAAATTACGTTTAGGATTAAGGTGAGCGTTAGGGTGAAGCTTGAGGTCAAGATCATGAGAAGGCCAAGGGTTGAGGGTAGGTTTAGGATTAAGATTAAGGTGACAGTTGAGTCACCTTAGTGTTGGCTTCGGGACACGGGGCGGTACCTTTTCTCGTGTCCTATTTAGGCGGCCATAGAAGACACCCCCTACTGACTTTTATTCTCAAATTGGGCAAAACTGCAATGTAACCAGCCTCTTGCCTGCCACGGAACTCCATGCTTACGTTGATGTTAACTGCTCTTGGAACAAAAATAAGGTATTCAATCAGGGAAAGAATACTGCAGTTTGAAGAAATGGCCAATAACCGGATGCACTCGGTGCCAAAAGGACGGTAAATTATTGTAACGTTTCAAAGGCAATACTGGAAGCATAGTTATAGTCGAATATTATGATTTTTTGCTACCCAGGAATAGATGCATTCCATCTGCCATGTACCGACAGATTTTTTTCAGGAAAATTGTTTGGTAAGGATGCCTTGTATGGCCCCCTAAACTGAACACGGAGAAAGGGACCACCTACAGTACATGTTACTTTGCGCTAAATTCCAAGGAAATTATGTTTAGAATTAACGTGAGGGTTAGGTTTAGGTTTGAGGCTGATTTCAGAGTTGGGGTTAAGGTAGGGTTTATGTTTAGGGTAAGGCTAGGGTTAAGTTTAAGGTGGGAGTTTAGTTTTTGTTAGTTTTAGTGTTAGAGTTAAGACGGGGGTATATTTACCCTTCCTGAAATTTGCCGTAGGACCACACATTTTAAGCGGGCGGGGTGGTTCCTATTCTCGTGTCCTGTTAAGGCAGCCATAGAAGGCATCCCTACCGTTAGCGGTCCTATAAGGGGTAGAAGAGTGACACACCAGACGGCAGTTCGACCGTCGATTTCGACGACGTCCACCGTATGCTCCACACCAGGTGGTGCAGGGACGGTGACTTGCGCGTGAATTAGTTTTAAGTGATAGTAGCCTTGCGCTGCAGCTACCGCACTCTCTCCTCCTCCCCCACCTGAGTCCGGTGTCAAGACAGAGTCAAGAAGACCGGAGGCGGGAGAGGACGCAGGTGGCTGGCGCAGCCGGAGTCGCCCCTGGGCGTGCCACCACACCTGGATCGGATCCCACGGAGTGGGAGTGTCATAAAGGCCACATTAAGAAGGAGCCATTACAACCTGACTCTCAGTCCGACAGTCAGCCACTCCACACAAAACACACATTGGGCTGACCACGTGGTCCGAGTTATCCCGTCAGTTGGCAATATTCCAAGCCACGGCTTTTAGCGCACCGTGATAGACACACCAGACGAATGCTGTTCGATCACCAAAGCAGGAGTTTCATTTGCCCGACATTTACGAATCACGCGGGAGCCTACTGTTGCGGATGGCGACAGGTAAACGTGCTTAAGACACCACGGAGGGGTTTCATGGAAGTTAGGGTAATAGTGAACCAGCATGTTCCCATGTCACTTTGAACAACGCTTCTGGTAATGCATTGTACGTCAAGGCTTGTACAGCCTTGGCGACTGTTGTCCGATTTAATATGAATAATAACCCCGAGGGCGTAAATGTGTGCCAGGAGATTGGATTTCGGCAGATGTCATTGCGCAAGGAGGATGACCGTTTTTCTTTCATTTTCGATACTCCGTTTGAATTAGACCGTGCGTAACGGAAAATATACATAAAAGTCATTTTTTAATGCTTCTTTTTCAGACGTTACGCCCTCTTCCTATGAGAAAACTTAAAAAACTGTTTTTTAAATTTTAAAAATCGTTTGCTCGGTCTTCTATATGGTTCAACACAATCTTTGTTTACTTTACCGAAAGAGAAAGGGGAATACGTTTTAGTTTAAAGTGTCATTTAAAATGCACAGCAAAAATGGCTCCATTCAATCAGAGGAAAAATTAAAAGGTTACACAAGAATCAAAAGGTTCAAATGGCCATCTATTGGGAATGCAGTTCCAATATCAGTTTCTATATCCCTGTCTCTTTACATGCTTAAAGCTGACAGATTGCACGATTCGCATTTCCTAATATGTCCAACTAATATTCATACTTGTGTCTCCTAGCTACTATCTTCTGGGGCTCATGTAAGATTGAAATTTATGGGCATTTTAACCGTATACTTTTAAAAGCAACAGCACTGAATGTGACAGTACTACGCTACTTGAAAGTTAGCACCTTGAAACTTCTCGTACTTTTAAGTTTTTGCCAGAAAAAGAACCTTTATAGAAAAAAAGATGCTTCCTCAAAGAATGAACTCAATAAGTACACGTTTAAATATTCCCTGTACGAGGAGCTTTAACTAAGCATCGCAAACAAACTTCAAATAATTTCGTTCTTGAGTAGTATTATTTTACGTAGCTCCAGTTGACGCAGATTCCGAAAAAATAGCCAAAGGCAGCAGTCTTCCATGTACAAAGTATCCGGAATAGAAGGCAGTAGTCTAAAACTGCGATCAGAGTAAATGCAGAGGAGGGCTATAAGCAGCTCAAGTGAGAACGTTCAGCTGCTCTCGAAAACCGTTCGTGTTTTCATGCACCCAAGCAGTGGATGGCTCAACGCACGGAATTTTAGTCAGATGAGCCAGCTAGACGCACAGAAATAAAGTCACACTTGGACAAGGGGGGGGGGGGGGGGGGGAGGGAGGCGCAGTGGAGCGCAGGACTCACCCAGTTGATGAGAGTCTTGGCGTGGGCTTGAAGGGCCGCCTGCAGTTCCTCTCCCTCTCCGCCCGAGCGCGCAAACTCATTGACGAGTTGTCGAGTGTGCTTGAAGGCCGCCTCGTCGACAATGGGGGCAACAACACCCAGATAACGGTTCAGTGTTGTTCGCAGATCCGGCACAGGTAAACGCGGAAGTGGTTTCTTTTTTGATACACGGAGAAAATGCGTGCGAGGAAAAACAGGAAAAAAAAATAAAGCGCAACTTCTCTTGAATATTGTGATAAGGGAGAGTTAGGGACATCCTGGGAGATTTAGGATGCTCAAAACGTTTCGACTGCATATAAGCCATGAAGTAAGGTAGGCGAGTTTGGTTTGATCGAGGAAATAGGATTTAATTTTCTTCCAGTTATACACAAAAATACATTCTTATTTAACGGCTCTTAATTTTTAGGTGGGCGGGCAACCGATAGGCCCTTGGAAGTTGAGTTGTCTAAAGTATACGAACTTTGATCGGATTATTTCATTTCAAACAACTTTAACTGACAGAGATACAAGTATTTGGAAATTGATCATATAGATGCGTTTTTAGTGCCTGATTCCCAGGTGTTATGCACAATCCTTCAATATCGGTCATTAGATACAAAGATTTCAGCGTAAAGGGGAAAACTAACCGTAAGGTCCCAGTCTGGGTACTGATCTAGATCGTGAGAGGAAATCCGCCTTACGAATTCACGCACGTTGTGCGCCATCTCCTCCGCCTCTATACCAGTAACTGAAGAAGACAAAGAAGAAGAGAAATATCAGGAAATGCTCAAATAAAGGCAGTCAGACACGGCGGTCACCCTCAAGATCCCTAAAAATAATCACTAAATTTTCAAGTCTGCTCTAATGTAGATTCGACTGTTTAATCAGAGCTTCGGACCTACATATCACATTCACAAGTTTTGAAATCATGGTATCACTATCCGGTTAGTTCAGAACGTAGAAGGCACTCGGCAGTCAAGTAACAGACAATGCACCTTAGGTTTCTTCTTACAAACGCATTAAAAATATTTCGTCGGTGATGAAAACGGACTTAGCTTGGATATCATTTTGACTGATAGGCTCCAGAAAGTCAACAGAGGAAGTTACATATAGCAGCAATATATATATATATATATTATACGCTGCAGTGGAGGACTAATAAGCCTCCAGCATAAACTTCTCTATATCCCGATTACTGAGAATTTTGTACACAGAACTCTCTACGAAAAATGGGCTTGTGACATGCGCCAAATAGAGGCCTCAGGCCAACCAGTGCTCAATCTCTTATTCTCTGACTAGTCTAAATCGACCCTATTACTGGTCCACATTAAGGGAGTTAATAGTGTGTGAGATCGGCTCCAATATAACCTACCTTCTATTGAAGGCTCAATCATATCAGTCTAAGACCCATCACGTGCATAGCACGCGTAGATGTAAGGCTTTGTTCCAGATAATCCACTCCAGACTCTAGTGAACCCAATTCTGACATACTACTGGTATGCGATGAGAGGGGGAAAATAGAGAGAGAGAACAGTCAAAGGTTGATCCAGCATGTGGTCAGAACGCAGACATTAGGTTTGCCGGTAAGATACGCCAATTGGAACTCCGACTAATACGGGTGGCGTTGCGCGAAACGTCAGGAAGGGTGAATACTCTCATCTTCTAATCCCAATCTCCCTGAAAATTGGCGATAGGCTCCTCGAGTGGGGGGAGGAAGTTCCCAGTCCCATGTCTTGCTGTTTGGCCTAGTAAATAACCGAGTTTATGATCATCTCTGGTAGTCCTCACCCACGGGTCCACCCGCGGCAGGTGCGGGAAGAATGCGAATTTCAATCCAAGTCACATAAACATCCCCGCCGCTCAACCGTCCCAGAATGTTAGTTCCAATTCACTGAACTATCAATACGCAATTGGTCGTGTGTTTGATTGCTAATAGCGAAGATGCAGCTAAATCTTGCAGACTGGCAGACTGTGCAGTGAATCTCTGCGATGTGTAAATTATACTTTAATCCAGCACGCGAGACAATAACCCGCTCGTTCTGTCTGCAGCAGTATGCGGTAAAACGACAAAAGTTAAATATAAACAGAATCCAAAGTTTCTAAAATGGTGCTGCTCCTCAGTACGATATTGCGTGAATGGCTCATGGGCAGGCCCTGACGTGAGAGGAAGGTGGAAAGGATGATAAATCTTTTTGAGCTGGAGGAACTGCATTCTATACCGCTGCTCTTGCTCTCCAAACCACACAATAAGCCAGGTAACAAAAATCGGAAATTAAGTTAATCTTCCATCCCCTTAGTACCATGCAGAAACTGGTCTGTTGTGAGAACTAATGCAAAGAAAACACAATAGCCGGACCCACAGAGGACATTGGCTCCTAATTACCTGTCTCTGATTTCATTTTCACGCGTCTTACTTTCGTCCTTCAGTCACCTGCATTCACTTTGAACTCCGCTTGACGCCGGTTCAGGTTTGCCTTGCTCTTCGAACCTGAGATGGCTTTCTGTTTTCCTTTAATCCCGCATGTTCCACTTAGCTAATTTAAAGTTTTAACTACGTTGTTATTACTGTTATGTTTTTATTTTGTTTTTTTTTCCACGTTTTTTTGCTTCCTAGTTCCGCCACTCGCTTAAAACCCCCATGACATGTGGGCTTGCTTGCAATTTTCTCAGTGGGTCCGGTTATTGTGAAGGCAGCAGCCTGTCGATCAACGCCAAATAAAATGGGCAAGTTGATGGAATAGGGCTGGTTGACGAGGAAATTATCCGTGCTCTTATCAGTCCCGTCACTCCATCCACAAACCGCCCTAATTTGGGTCCTGTGATCTATACATCTAGTGTTATGCGATGTGCGATAGCTGTGTGCAGTTCTAAATTATATCCTCACGGTGCATGCGGCTCCACAGGTATGGACGACCTGCGGTAATTCTCATTTGATCGCCGCTTTCCACAACCTCCAACTGCCACCACCAGACGATCGATTTTGTGATTTCCGGGACAGTTGCTCGTCCTCAGCCACAAAGCAGCGAGGCAAAGAAAATGTGGCCAGGCCGCGTGTCTGTGTGTACATTTAAAAACCCTCAAGCACATTAATCTGCGCCTAATGTAGCATGATGCGCCCTGTAGTCCAAGTACCAATATTTAGTATGTAGCTGCTCCGAGCTAGGGTAAATCAACGCGTCCGGCTTGCGTTGTGACTCACTGCTGACCTCATTTCCTCACACACCATGGACCTGGCGCCTCTCGGAGCATATAGGGCAAAGTCGTGGGCGACATAACAAGACAGCGACAATTAACCGGTTTGTCTGAGTTTAGATGCAGGAAGAATTTACATGATAAGCTCCAGATCTGGGAAGAAGTTGTGGATGGAGTGCTGGATATTGCGGTCTCCAAAATTTTCAAATGGGGTTGATCGCAATGAAGCAATAACAAAGATAAAAAAATGGTATTACTTATCTTTCAAGCATTACTAAATTCGGGATATATATATATATATATACGTGATTATTCGACGTCCACATATCATATCTTGTAGCTCACCCACCGAAGAGGACGATGACGAAGAGAAGGCAGCTTCGCGACCTTATTTTATTCATAGTGACGGAAGAATTTTCAAAACATCAGTACGAATGCAATTCGACCTGTGAACTCCCGTTTTGTTCTTCATCCTCTTTGGGAGATGATGAACGTGATACATACAAACACACACACACACACACACACATATATATATATATATATATATATATATGATAGTGTGTGGCTCACCAATCTGCTTAAGGAACATGTATGTTCCGTTGTGCCCTGGAGCTCAGACTAGTGCCCTCGCAGGCGGTTGCATAGCGACGTGTAGCATATGTTGATAATGTGGAACCGACAAAGACAAGGGAGACCGGAATGGCCATTTCTGGCTTATTAACCATCATCAGCCAGTCATACCCAATCCCAAGTGTGGAACACCTGGGATTCCACATTATCAACATATATATATATATATATATAGATGATAACGTGGCACTCACCGATCTCGTTACGGAACATTCTTGGTACCACCTTGTATGCCTATACCACTGGTCACACTGCGAATGCCTGCGAGGGCTCTAGATGGAACCCCAAGGCACAGTGCGGAGGCACACAGCTGACCTCCAAATCCAAATGAAAACACTCGTCTTTTTCCTCTTCTCTGAAGGATCGATTCATAGCCTTCGTACATTGCGTGAGCTCACTCGTTAAAGTTGGTGAAGGAAACCAAGATTTTCGATTTTGGGATACCAAGGATGTTGCATATTTTACTTATTCACCCAGTCTGTTTCGGAAAATATCCTTTTTGCATCCTGAATAGGTTTATAATTTATTTTATCAGCCAATTATGTTAATGAAAGTTACGCATAAATCAAGTTATACTATTTTCGGACAATTTCTCATTTTACTAGTAGTCCTGTGAATGCAACAGCTATGTACGTAGTAAATCTAGTTAGACAGTAAGTTGTAAGCACGAATATTTGGACAGAAAGCAAAAACTGCTCAGCTGCAGAAATAAAAACAAGATAACGACTTTTAGCTGCTTTCTTGACTCTGCCTGGAAGATCGCAGCCTCGCAGGTGAAGGTGGCAAGTAATGCCTGATGGAAGAGTTCGAAATTCACCATCTGTGGCAAACTGGCATTTCTTTCGTGAAGACTTGACTAAAATGACGTCAGTCAGGCAAAATATTAATGGGTTTGCAAGCTCCCTTGCGATGAGTGCTTCCTAGATTGGTTTTAAACTACAAATAGCTGCCCTAGGCTTTTC
Source organism: Schistocephalus solidus (assembly GCA_017591395.1). NCBI lineage: Eukaryota > Metazoa > Platyhelminthes > Cestoda > Diphyllobothriidea > Diphyllobothriidae > Schistocephalus > Schistocephalus solidus. Next base: position 22,791 of record WEDG01011646.1, read on the forward strand.
GTTATCACCTGAGGAGATATTGCAGTCCGAACATAAAATTTTCACTTCATAGCGTGGCCTAGGTCCTCGTGACCTGTTACATCCTTGCATTTTGAATATTTTGTGGAAGATAACAAGCGTTTGTGAAGTAAATGACAGCCTACTTTGTTGGTAAAATAGTTGGAAAATTACATGACGGCAGGTGGAGTATTCCGCAGGTTGTGCTTTTTCTGGTGAGACGGTTTCAGAATTTGTATTTAAGCGTCAAAATTACTTTTAAAATGTATCTATGACTATGAAGGCTCCATAGTGCCCAAGGTAATTAATGTAGGAAAACATGATTACAGAGAGGCTCACCACTGCGTCAGTTTAGCAAATATACGGTTTTTACTTCAACCTGAGTAGAATTTATCCAGTTGCAGTATGCGCCGCGCCACTTACGAATAAGCGTTGCAGGCGAAAAGCTGAATTAGGTGAAGTTTCGAGTTTAATTGACTTGGGTCATGATTCCATGCCAACTATACAAATTAGTACGTTGGAATTCAAATGGGCACCTTTCCGCCAATCTGGGATGAACATACTCGGAAAAATCACCTTCCATCTGGTATGTATTTCGGCATTGATCTTCGGCCGTAGTTGATAGCCACGGCGCACATTAATCACATTTTGTAGATATGTCAGCGGAAATTTTACCTTGTTCGAGGCTTACAAGGCAAAAAGGGTTTTCCATATTTAAACACTTTTCTATTTGAGTTTGTTATCGTGACGCGAGCATGATTATTTGTGTGGTTTACCATCCACATGGTTTGTAATCTTGTTAAAGAAGTCTCCAATACGTAAGTGGCCCCAGAAGAGGAATTGCGCTACATTCCAAGAAGAGTGCCAATTCTCGTGTACTAAGCTCAACGCAAAATTAATTGTAAACCTAACATGAAACCTAATCCTAGCTTTACCTACACCCTGACCCTCATCTCAACCCTAACCTAAACCCTAATTTACACTGAATTTAATGCGAAGCGTTTCTATTCCCTTATCCTGCCGCGACCCACATAAACTATCGCTCTCCTTAACCTCTGTAAATAACGATCGCAGAAACTAAATTTTCTTGTGCACAGCTCTTATAAGATATAATCAAACGATTTTATGCACAGATAATCGGTGGAAAGACATGGACACTGTTTAAGTAGTATAAATAATCGACAGGGATGCCGGGAAAGGTGACGAACCGAATACCAGCGTGCTATCGCTTACAGTTAGATGAGGAGTAATCTGCATTCGTTGATGAACGCTGACCAATCGCTAACGGAAAACAATTGTCCCGCTTTGCATTTAGGCTCACTCGCGAGTCTCGTCAGCAGCCGCACTGTGGCTATTAGTAGAGCAGGCAGATGAATATTGCCGGCAAAGACTAAGGAGGCTGGAATGGTCATTTCTGGCTCATTGGCCATCAGCAACCAGCCATACTCAACCCGAGATGGTACACCAGCCGAGGGTCGAGCCCACGACCCATTGATCAGATAAAGCAAGCTGTCTGATAATAAAAGTGGCAAGCCTACTTAAATCATCCTTCCTGTTTCGAAGTATCCATGCCCAAATTTTCAGCCACTGATTCATGACCTTCACTGCGTTTCATAGAATACTGAAACTAATATTTTTTCTTCATTACAACTTTTTAAACTATTGAAGTACTGATTGAAGTTAAAGATGAATTATGAGCAATAAGGTATCGCCTTGCAATAGTTAATTAGCAGTGGAAGGCTCTTTACTACGAGCAAAGGGGATGTGTTGTTTTGAGAAAACATAAAAAACCAATGAAAAACGATGCACACTCTACCCTAGTGGTCAATTTTTCCTGAGTAATTTGCCTATCTGGCGGGAAGAGTAACAGAACAGATGCCAGCGTGCAATCTCTTAGTATTTAATGAAGAGTAGATTTCGTGCTCATTAGTGTATTCGTCTCACATCACTCCTCTGCTTTGGAAGTAGGCTTACGATTCACAATGTTGAACTGATGGAACTATTCGTAGAATGCAAGGTCGAAATAGGAGCATTAGGAGGACGCCTTGTTGTGGTCAACTTATCGAAGCTCGCATACTCTCCCCTTTTAGGCATGATATTTAAAGAGGGCCTCATTTCAAGTAAACTACCATAGGACATTTAGTTTTTAAATCCTTTCTTTAATATCTTCCAGAAGTAATACATAGGTCCAAAATTACTCGAAAGAGAACTATTAAAGAACTTGTTTTATAAATATAAATTTCACAGATGCTCATTCCAGAACACACGTGGGACTAGACCTCTTAATAATTTAGCTGCTGCTATGTTCTGTATTAAACAGCTTTGCAAATTCACTCAAATGCCCTTTTTCGGCAAAAGATAATGAACCTCGGTAATGCCTTTCGAGTTTGCCTGAGGCTAACACAAAAGGCACGCTATCGAATGTTCGAAAAATCAACTCATCGAAATCTTGCTATACTTCTCTCATAATTAAAAAGGCGGCACATATTCAGCACGAATGGGCCACAGAAATCATAAGGGAGGGAAGAATTTACAAAACAAGGCCTGTGTTTCGCGATCCCCCTACGACTGTGATGTAGGGAACATGAATTCTACTACTACTACTACTACTACTACTACTACTACTACTACTACTACTACTACTACTACTACTACTACTACTACTACTACTACTACTACTACTACTACTACTACTACTACTACTACTAATACTAATACTAATAATAATAATAATACTGCTACTACTTATACTAATAATAATAATACTGCTCCTACGAATACTATTATTACTATTGTTAATAATATCAATAACACTGGCTCTCCAAATGTGCAATTTTCCTGTAAAAAGTCATGGGCCCATTTTGCTCGGGTAGGAAATTCAAGAAATGTCAAGCAGACAGCAAGCAGTCAGAGAAAGTCAGTTTGTCTTGAATCTTCATATATATATTTTCCTGCAAAGATTGTCTTTTGAGGATAAGCGGCATTTCCCACCGCCACGTACAAAGAGATTAATCTAGCGCAGTATTGACGCTAAATAACCTAGGGCAGAACACAAGTGTGGAGATAAGCTTAGAGTAAGAAGGAGTGATAAACGAAGAAAAGAGAAGTAAATACGGAGAATATAAGGAAGAAATTGAAATGGAAACCAGAGCGAGAGCAAAGTGGGGAAAGACGGGGATCTGTGGAAACTTGGAGTAATGGGCACCGCCCTCATCTCCAATTTCCCCATCCCTCACACTCCATACCCATATCCCGCCGTATCCTGCAAATATTCATTCTGAGCCGGCAGATCGCGAGCCAGGGGAATGAAGCCAGCCCGGTCAGCACTGTAGGTTGGTTTAGCGGCAAGAGACTCCAGGTTCTGGAAGTCTTGTTGTTCGTAGCCGCCATGTTCTGGCACGTCCTCCACAATGGTATTGGCTCGCTGACTGGGTGCAGTCTTACAGCCGGCTGGCTCGAAACGAGCTGTCTCCTGACGTGTCAGTCGGCGTCGGATGGCCGTCCTCGGCCCCTCAGCATTCTCGCCACCAGCACCATCAGCGACTGTCTTCTCCGGCTTATCAAGGTAGGACTTACGCAGGAAGTAAAGCACCGGCACGTAGGCACAGGTCACTATACAAATGCACACATTCAGACCCGTAAAGTTCATAAAAGAGAGTAGACCGCCAGCCACAATGGGCCCAATGGCGTAGGCCACGGAATAGGAGATATCCGCAATGGCGTAGACGGACCCGTAGACGGAAGCATGTCGTGTGTCCACCAGGTAGGCCAGATTCGGCAGGATGGCGGTATCTATCAGGGCGATACCATAACAGAGCACGCAGATGGGAAACATGAGACCCACAAAATTCGTGCAGAGGGGTATGAAGATACAGCTGATGCCGTCGAGAGCCAGACCGACGGCGGCCATCAGCCATTGGTAGTGAGGATAGCGGTCGGCCAGTCGTACCGTTGTGTAAACACCCAGTACGTGTGGCACAAAAGCAGGCAGCCAAATGAGACCGGCCTGCGAGTTGGTCGCTTGCATGGTGTCCTGCATCCATATGGCGATGGTGGGTTCAAGGAAGGCGAGGGAGATGTTTGCGACGGCGAGGGCTCCAGCGCAGATCATAATGTACGGATCCCTGAGGAGTTTGTGGATGGGTGTGGGTTTAGGTAGGGCTCCCTCCACCTGCAGTTCCATTCGCACCATCCTCACTGGTTTCATAATGACCAGCACGAGGAAACCATCCAGCAGGGCCAAGAAGGCCAGAATGATGAAGGGAAATTCCTTGCCGAAAAACTGGTAGAGAACTCCACCAAAGGGCGGTGCGAAGAGACACCCGAAAGATATGAAAGCCAGGGCGATACCCAGGGCCATGGTACGTTCACTCTCCTCGGTGTATCGGTCAGCTATCATGGCAAGTCCGGAGGTGTCCGCAAAGGCCGAGCCCGCGCCCTGTAGGCCTCGGGCCAAGAACATCACCCCGAAGGATTTACCGAAGGCGAAGATGGAGGTGGAGACAAAGATTACGCTCAACCCTATGACCATGGGAATATCATAGCCGATGCGGTCGATAACATAGCCAGAGAGGGGGTTAAAGAAGAGCTGGACTATAGCTTTGAAGGCGAAGAGCATGCCGATCTTGGCGTCCTCTGCCTCCGGCACAAGCCAGCTGAACTTGATGGCCTCTTTGCCGGTGTAATTGATGAAATGTTCGTTCTGACTGAAATTCGCCATGAGGTGCTCTCTACGCTGCAGCACGTCTATAGCTCGCAGGTAGTCAGGGATGATTGGCACGATGACCATGTACAACATGTTGTCGAGCAGAAGGGCGATGCTGACGATGACTAGCACCATTCGGCGCTGGGAATCGGGTTGCATCATCCTCTTTTGCAGGTATCCTCGAAGTCCACCGCAGAACTTCCTCTTTTTGCCAGCTTCATTTGAATCCTACAGAAGAAAAATTCAGGAAACATGGAGTCTGCTTGCTAGCATAGCTTGCTGAACTTTCAATTAATCTTTCAATTTTACTCATTGGGAAGCGTACCTGCCGGACGGGAACGTAAGTACTTGATAAAGAGACTTACAGCAAAGACGCCAAGGTCTACGAGTGGCAACGTCAGTAGACCCTAATAGATGTTTCGTGCGGTTACAGCCAGTAGGGAGGAAGAACACGAGGAAGGATACAGCCATAGAAATCAAAGGCACGCTGGGAATTCTAGAAGGGTGATTGTCAACTCTGCCATCTGTTATATCTCTGGCAGAAGGTTGGAAATGTAATCAAAAGTCGGGCGTGGTTTACATTTTCCTCGCCGTGCAATTTGTGCGATTTGATCGTTGAAAGAGTACTTACGTTCACTCAACGTTTTGTACTCACGCTCTAACTCATCATCAGAGACAAAGGCAGGTGTAGCTAGCGGGGGCATGGCGAGTAAAGTATTAGTAGGATGCATTCGCTACACAATCAGGCACCTGGTGAAACTAAGAGTTCCGGTATTCATTGCAAATGAATCCAGACCATTAAGTTGGTGAAAGTATCCTTCTAAGAGCAGTTCTACCTCTAAGCCATCGCTTCCTAGAATTCTTTTGTAGCAGCAGTTCGCCTACACTACAAATTTGTCGGTAGACTGTAAGTTAGTTGATCATTTGGATCTTTCTGGGGTTCACAAGGTTCACTCCTGCTGGTAATCAGAAGAAATTGAATGCATTCTTTTTCTGTTTCAGATGAAAATCTATCTTATTTTCTAGGTGACTTGGTGGCAGTATTAGGTGGCAGCTTGTAGCTTGGTATTTACTAAGTGTCTGCAAATATCAGGCACTAGTGAAGAAATTTTATAAACAGAAAAGGACTCTGCGTCATCAGCCAGTCTCGACCAAAGTCCATTGCGTAAGTACCTAAAGTTTATACCCTTCTCCGATTCCCATTGAGCTGATTAATCCCTCATCACAGCCGTTTTATTCGCTTTCCTGAAAACTACTCAAAGTCAGGGGTGAAAGGTATTCAGTAGTCAGAGGTGACCATAGGAGTGTTCGTGGATGGGGTTCCAGACCGGCATCCTTATGGGTCGCTCAACAACCAGAATGCTAATCCCAGTGACCCGTTACCATGCACCCACTTGCGATAGGTCTAGGCAGAAGATGTAGAGGGCAACACGCAACACCTGTATTTCCTCCCATCATTAAATAATATTGGTAAACGTAACCTCTATATGACGCGGATACCGATGCTTCAATTTACTGAACAACTAGCTGTCGATAAGATGTCAATTTTTAAATCCTCAAAGAGTCTTCTAAACTCCCTAAATTATTATTTTCGCGTTTGATGAAGGGATGGCATATTGGTCGGGGAATACAAGCAGAAGAGTAGGTATGGACTTTGAGATAAAATTCCACAGAGCTCCATGTTCTCAATTATGCAGTAGGATAAAAAAGTAGGAAATTATCTCCTACTACTGAGAGAGAAAGAGAGAGATGCTTGAATTCGATAAGTTTTAAACGGTTTCTCAAGTGAGCTACTTGGGTCGAATTAAATAGTAGTTACATTCGACAATCTTTCGAAGTAAAAAATGACTTCTCCTTTTTTCAACACTGCATTTAGCTTGGTTTTCGAGGCACACCATCAAATAGACGAGTGACAGCTAAATAAATAAATAAATCAAAATATAACTTCAAGTGCACTTTGAACTAACTAAATGCGGTGGACTCAGGTAGAAGCCGCTTTGTACAGACACAAAGATACCCTTGGTATAACTGTTTGAGTCAACATGTGTTTGTGCTGAAAGCAAGATATTATTGCAAAAATGAAGCACAGCTGAGGGGTCCTAAAAAGAAAATTATTTAAATTATGATAAACCCATAACACGGAAAGAAATCTTAGTTTCTTTACGGTTGGAAGGTAGTGGTACTTGATTCCAAGGTTCCAGCGAATTGTGGCACCTGCTATTATGGAGTGGACGTGGAATACGGCAAAGCAGTGAGGGATTAAAATATGTATTATGCTACTGAGGAAAGGGTGAGGATAACTTGTTTAGTCGCCTAATCAGAACGCTGGAAGAAAAACCACCCACAATGCATGTTGCTTTGCGTCCATTTTCAGGGAAGTTACATTTAGAATCTACGTGAGGATTTAAGCTAAGTTTAGGGTTAGATTTAGGGCAAAAATGACGTTAAGGGTTAAAGTTTGACTTTGTGTTAACTGTAGGGTTTAAGATCAGGGTAGGGCTAGGGTTAAGAGTAAGGTTAAATTTAGTTTATATTGGGTTTGATGTTAGGGTTAAGCCACGAGAACGTTTACCCCTCCCAAAATTCATCGCAAGGCCCCCTATAATAAGTGGGTGTGGTATTTCTATTACCGCGATCTGATTAAATGGCCATAGAAATCATCCTTACAGAGGGAAGTTTCTTCAAAAGCCATTAAGCTTTATTTATTTTTCCACTAAGAACTAAGAACTGCATTTCTCCTGATAAACTCGTTTCCTCTATGGTTAAATGACTAAGCCTTTTGATAGAAAAAAAAATTTAAAAAGCAAAGCTAATAAATGAGTAAAACTGCTGCTTTCTAAATTCGAGTAAAGCATGTCACTGGTTAAAGTGGGTTTTATCTCCATAACGAAAGTCATAAGCTTGAAGCAACAGACATCAATCAGAAGAAAGAGAGCTACACTGTGAAACTCATGGATCAACATTTGAAATTCTCATCTAAGCTTTAAACCCAGGGTTCAATTCCAGTTCGCAGTGATATTGCTACTTCACTGAGAAGCATTTCAACTCCCTATGGAGTCCAGCTTGAACTGATTTCCGTCTAGGTAATATAAGCTTTTGGCGAATTTTTATTTTTATCCGATGTCAGCTGGTTTACTTACGAAGGAAAATGCGCTAATTAACAGACCTTTATGTGGTAAATATTTATAAACTCTAGTAGGTAAGATAGGTAACAATTTAATGACTTCAGGGGACTTACAAACGAATTAAAGATAAAAGGCACACTTCCTGTTTACAGTAGCTTCCCTATTGCATGAAATTTCAACTGACGTTCTGAAATGCGTTGTGGATTCAAATAAATAACTTGTGTAAGGAAAAATCACACATTTCTCTATGCCACGAAGAAAAGAGCAGACAGTTTTCATCAAATGATGTAATGGATTTGAATGATGTTGCATAAATTATAGGTGACATTAATAAAAATTGACTGATATGATTTATTATGAGTGAACATTCCACGGTCTTTAAAGATCTCATAATTAGAAACATTTTTAAAACCGTAAGATATCCCTTCTTTAAATATAAAATTTGAAGAAGAAGTAATTTGCTATCAAAAGAGTACGATAAAAAATATTTTTATGGATATCTTCTAAAATATGTTTAACTTAATAAGGGCATTGAAAATAAATGCTACCTTATGGGAGCTACAATGAGCTCCAACCTACTTTAAACTATTTTTGACGCGTATTTATCGATTATCTCCTCCTTAATTCCCCCTTTCGGTCATTTTGCCGAAATTTAGCTTCCACCTTTCCAACCGGTAACAAACTGAACGCACGAAGATTGGTTTATGCGAAGTGGAAAACCATTTGGCTATTGATTGCGAACCACTATTTTGACATTCGAATGATAAAAAAGGTTAACTTTGATATTTCCCACAGCCGCTACAGCGAATTTAGCAAAGGATTAAGTAAAATTGAATTTCAGTGCAAAAGGTTCCCTTCGAGTCTGGTGCCTCCTGTTTCTCCATTCTGACCACCAAGGTGATTGTGTGATTTGGATAACAGTTATTTGCCCTCGTTTGTGCACCAAAGTTTCTCGGGATTCATAAAAGCTGTTTTATGTGGACGTAGGGCTTAATACTTCTTGTGAGATTTTCATACTGGTCGTTGTCAATTGGTTGCATGGGCGGTACTTGCAGTTGAAATCTTGGCGGACACTGAGGCCATACTACCAGGAATTCTTTTCCCATAATTGTGGCTACGACCTTGGAGATTTTGTGCTGCCATTTTGCCATCATCACCTGTAGCTATCAGTTGACGCTAAATATCCACTCTGATCTAGTTTATTTCTCGGCTTTAACCGTACTTTTGCAGTATTAATTTGACCTGTTTTTGGTTTTGCTCTTAGTAACGTATTCTTGATTCCTCAAGACCCATTTGGGCGACTTGTGATATAAAAACATCGAGTTCTTGCAAACTAAATAGCTTTTAATTTCTAGCCTGAAAATATATAACACTTTAGAGGGCGGTAACGGGTAAAACATCCGGACAATTTCAGGGCAAATATGTTTGCCTGAACTTTTCTTCCGATAAGATCAGTGCATCAATTATTGACAGCCTCCTACCAGGATTAAAAGCCATTAAACGGAATCGAAAGTTGCAGGGTTGGTTTCCAGGTATCTTAAATTGACGTAACTTTTTGATTAACCTTTACTATAATGTTCTTTTCTGTTACAAGAGTGAAGCTATTGGGTTTTAATTCTCCCTTAAAGTTGATCGATTGTCTCGATTTTAGGGAGAATTTCGCAAACAAATAAGTCATGCATTAACTGTTGAAATTGCATTTTTGAACCTAGTTTTGCAACTGAGTCAGGCCACTTCAACGGCATTCACGCACATGTCTCTCGGTATTTTTGACTCATGGTGTCCTTGAGTCCCACTGACTATAACTTTTTAAATTTATATGAGCTCAGGGAACCAAAAGGATAGATAAGATATTAAAAATGTTGAATATTTAACAAAAACACATAAATGCCCGCAGAATGTTCTAAACGTTGTCCCGAATATTTTTTTATTTAGTCAGTGGGCCCCTCAAAAACAGATGCACGTTAAGACATAAACTAAGTTTTTTGATTAACTGAATCGTGGTTGTTCTGATGTGGAGGGACAAAACTAAGAGAACCCATGGATATGTCTTTATGTCATCGGTCTTTCCTATTGAGAAACACCACCTAAAAGTACCCCTAGTTGTTAAGTTACTTGCAAAAAATATAATTAACGCACTATTCGCCTTTGACTTTGAAATCAAGGCTGGACATCCATCAAGAATGGAATTCGCCCCAAAATTCACCCCGATTTAAGTACGCCGAATTGCACCCGGATGGAGAATACTGGTATAAAAAACTAGGCCACCTAATGTTTGACGCCTCTTAGTTCTTCCTTGCTGACATTTCCTCCCAGAGAAAATTAGTCATTTTATAAAAGTAGAGCTGTTTATTCTAGTTATGAATCAGAACCTGAACTTTTGACAGATAAATAATAAAAAGCGTCCTCAAAACGCTCTAGCCCCTCCTGCAGTAAGCATTCAAGACCGCACATTGCGCCTTTAGGTAGCGTGTAGTATTGCTAACTCGGCACACCACATTCGAAGACTAATGATCGAAACATGCTTACTTTGAGCCAGCAGGCGACAATAATCATTAATAATTTACCATCGGAAGAAACGTACTATCTTACATAAGTGGGCGTGGACTCATCCCTATTGTTTCTTACTCCTTTTTCTTAAGACAGGAGCTGATAGTCTTAGAAACAAGAGCGGTTTAGCAGAAAAGCAGGTATCCTCTTTCTACAGTTGGCCTTATGTCAACCACCAGAGGTACCTAGTCCCGTGCCCTAATCCTAAGGCTAACCTTTAGCCTGAATTTACCCATATACATAATCTAAACTATAAACCCTCTGGAATTCTATGAAGGGCCACCTCTACTACCCAGCGGTACAGAGTCCCGTGTCCTGCCGCAAGCCCAAAGGTACTCTCATGGACTATTTAATAAATCTCAATTCCGTCAGTTCCAACTCTTTGCAGTAACTATAGTGTCTATGCAAAATTTTGACTTTTTGGAAAGTTAAAAGTAAGAGGGCGTGTCAATGAGACAGAATGAAAGATATTTTTTTGCAATTACATACCATCATAGAAGTTTTTTGTCAAAGCGAAACTCCGTTCTCTTATCCAGTCCCGTGAAGCTGGCTGGTTTGAGGACAATGCGACCGCCTCTCCCGCCGAATCTGTCCGCTGTCTTTTGTGACTGTTGAACAGTCGTCACGGGCTCTCATCCCCCTCTGCCTGCACTCCGTCCCCGCACCTACACAGCTCTACGGCTGCCTACGAGTACACTGTACACGTTGCCCAATCAGAAGATGCAATTATGCCGGAGGGGTGGGTTGGTAGGAGATACCGCAGCTAGGCAACCGACGCTTTACTTTTTGGGCAAACGATGGGTGGACAGAACACTCATTTACCGAGCCAATCAGACGCAAGCACAGGTGGTGGAATTCAGTAGGGGCAATTTACAAGCAACACTCGGGATATTTTGCGTTGGAGGCGAATTTATGATTGTCTGATGTGCTCGCGGTTAGCAAAGGGAGTTTAGGGTATGAGAAGTGATTCTAAACTTCTGTCCATGGTCAATGGATACGGCCGTTTGTTTGCAGGGCTCTGACCTATGCAACCTTATCGCAGGCAGATTGCGTTTAGCCTTAATTTAGTTGCCTCTTTTTTGGTGAATAGTTTGACAGGCAAACCACATTAAGAACTCGTAAGCATGAAGGTGAACAAAATTAGCCATGACTAAAAAGACTGAAACTTGAAGTGGTGGACTTTTGTAACAACGGAAGGATTTATTGTGCAGTTTGATTGATTAATACTTCCCTGTCGTTAGGCATCAACTGCCAGTTTAAGACCCATGAGTTATAGAGCTTAAAGGCAGGAAAAATTTCGGATCTCGTGCATAAAATTTAGAAAGCGGAGCAAAATACCATGGAAAGTTAATTATGGAAGGAAAAATAACTTCAAGTTCAAATGGTCCGATGGACTATAATCATGCCAATATCCTTAGGTGGGGTTTTAATACTGCTTATTTTGCAGCATAGTCACAAGGTAGCTCATTCACGACAGGGTAAATGTTTTTTTAATGCGATTTCTTCTGGTCGCCTTAAAATTTACACTCGGTAAAAACTAAGATCTTAATTAGCATGAATTGTTCACCTTGATTTTGAATGCAATGAGGAATTTAAATATATTTTACAGAAAACATGAGCAGCAGTGTGCAGTTTGGAAGTCCTCAGCACCAGTGCAGTTGCAGGTCAGTTTCAAAAGATGTTGAAAAGTTTTTAAAACCAAAGTACATTCTTTCTTCGGGTATAAAAGTGTAATTTGCCGCCAAACAAGTTCAAAGGAAAGTTTTTCTTCATGTTTTCTACAAAATATATTTAAATTTATATGGGCATCGAAAATCAATTTTACAAATTAATACTACGTAAGTAGTCATTACTTACCAGTTGGAGTTTTTGCAAGCGGCCGGAAAGAATCACTTGCAAAAGCCGGCTTCCTTTCATAACAGAAAGATCTTGGGAATAGGCTGCATCATACTGCGTATTACAACCCCATCTATGCAATCCTTTCTAATCAAAAAATCGGTACAGAATTTTGGTCAATATTTCATAAGATAAGCCAGGAACTACTCGCTGTGTGACCTCCTGTGGGTGATATCGGTTGAGTTTCAAGACACAACGGCCGAACACGTTCTGCAAAATAACCGATGAACACACTTCAGTGATAGTGAAAACATCCGGCCAACGGCCCAATGGTTAAGTGTTGGTCTGAATTTGAGATCACGCAGCCATGGGCTAAGGTATGGTTAGCTGAGGATGTATAATAATCCCGAATCATTCATCCTGGTTTCCCATCGTTTAAGGTGGTCACTTCTTATGCAGTAGGTTTCTTCATTTTACCCTTTGACATTTCCTGCTGATACTCGTAAAATTGATGGACTTTATCTACTAGCAATTTGTACAACTGAAGTAGAATGTCAGATGCATTTGATTTTGAAGTTTTTAGAACTTAGTATTGAAAAATGAAAATATTTATCGTTACTAGGGCAATCATTGAAGCGGGCAAACTGTTTTGTATATGAATCAGCGTTTGGATAAACCGAAGGCTTATATTTTGCGCGATAACCTCCCTGAGCATCCTAAAACATCAATGCAGTAGAATCCTTTACTAAAGAGAACACCACATTTTTATTAATGACTACAATTAAAGGGGCTGCAATCCTTGGCCTTTAACTGACTTATGAATCAAAGGGCCTCATAAGTCAGTATCCACAGGATGGCATCAAACTTATATCGGTTATTTCTCTGACCGCTTATTGTTAAAATGAGCTTTTACTCAATTAATTTGTTTCAAGCAACTAATCGATTAATTACAGTATATGTGCCTTCTTATGAAATTTCAATTTAAATTTCGGATTATGCTACTCATTATAAAGGATTAAATTAAGTGGGTTTGTAATATTACTTAGCGTGCAAAATAATCCACTGATATTGCACTCACGTTAAGATGCTTGTTTTTGAACGAGCTTTATTTCGACCTTCGGCAAAAAGTACACTTTTAATATAGCCGACTGGAATTCCTATCCATGGGACTATACGTAACTTAGTAAAGATATTCTAAAATTAGACCTGCTTTTTCTTTAGCCACTTATAGCTTAAATTTGCAAATATCTTATGCATTTTGCCCCGAGATTTCGTCGGTGGCCTTTATTACCGAATGAGAAAAAGTAGGCATGGTTTCGTAGATGCTTTTTTCAGGCTAAAAATAGATTCGCGTGTGAGTGTGAAAGGCTGAGACACCCACCTGTGAGAGTTAAGTACATAGACCAACTGAAGCTAATTTCGAGGGTAAGCTGTTTGATCTCATCATTTAGCAGTTCCTTTCTTCTTGAGACCTCCATTTTCCTTAGGTTGATTTAAGAAGATGCCTTCGTTATCAAACACGCTTGTAAATATAGGGGTTACAAGTTACACCTTATTGACAGCACAGGTAATATCTAAAGGCCCTGACACGTGTTTCACTGGTATTCTACCGCTGCTTGACACAACTCCGAGGAGTTCGGCTCATCGGTGTATCCCCCAGCATTCTCCATGTGCTTTCTGGTACATACAGCGTTTGATACCTTGTTAATTTTTTAAGTTCTTCAAAAACAAATCGCCAACTTGGAGTCAATCAGTCTGTTTGAGGGGTCATAGACGTAGACTGGAAGTTGGCACGAATATTTGGGTCGACTTCTATCAGCCAAAGCGAGCTTACCGTGTAGTATTCATTAAACTGCCAACAAGCAGCCAATAGTATGTATAGGGGTTATACGATAAACGCCTGGACGTAATGGTTTATCCCGACGGTCGGAATCGAGGGATTTGCACGCAAACCTAGTTAATAGCAAGAAGGACTTGCGCACTATCTCCTTCACACTCCTTTCCCATACCAATAACTTTTTAGTAACGGTACATCTATGAGCTGACTTGAGAGGCGAGTGGGCACTGTGGCTAAAAGAGTATAAAACACCCTCTTCTGTGCAAGCCACACGCAGGGGTCACCATGCGCACGCTAAGCAGCCTTAACTTTATAGGATTTTAGATTATTGGAAATCAATAAAAATGTCTAGTATAAAAGGAGTCATTGATACTTGACCCCCAATCAGAAGTAGGATCGAAATTAGTGCGTCAGCTAGCAAACCAGCCAAGCTGAAAAAGTTGCCAGAAATGGCCATTCCAGTCTCCCTTGTCTTTGTCGGTCATGTTATTCTGCCTATATACTTAGCTGTCTTACGGCTGCTGGCGGGGCTTGAGAGTTAGCCCCAAGGCACAACGGGACGAGTGAGTCCTGTAACCGATCGGTGAGCGCACCATTACCATTATATATATATATATATATATATATATATATCACCATGAGTAAATATACGTAATCCAGATAAAGTATCCCTTTAATCATCCCCCAGAGATGATGAGAAAAAAAGAGGCACTTTCATGAACCACACTGTATTGGTGCTGACGTTTTGGAAACTTCCTCGTTTCCATCATCAGAGTGGTGAGGTGGTCGTTCTGCTTGTTTAGATGAGCTCTGTCATGCCGCCTGCGCGCGTTATGGGCATGCACCCTCTCACACAGCAGCAGTTCGCAATTCTATCCCAGGATACTAAATTCAACACGAGAGATGATCAACCAGCGTAATCATCGCAAAATTCTAGTCGGCACTCCAGAAGTGGGAAGCAAAGGAAGAGTCATGCGATAGCAATTGTCAACGCATCTCCTACAACACAAACCTCGGAGGACGATTTCCAATTCAGAAGATCGAGAGCTACTTATACTTTAGAAGATGAAGGATATTGTCACTGTACTCGCCGACAAGGGACGCTTGAAATTTTTCATGGACAAGACTGAGTAAACGATGAAATTGAAAGGCATGTTGGAGGACGCAGATGTATAGGAGCTTTTGGAAACCAGAAAGTTCGAGAAGCCCGTGAACAGCTTTAACCGGGTGATTAACAAGTTGAGGAAAAAAGGCGCTGACCGCAAAACCCACAGATGCCGCGATGGCGTGTTTCTACGACGTGTCCAAAGGGTAGAAACCAGGAGTGCCCCTATGTCCCATAGTCTCCTTACTCGGCATCCCGACCTTTTTACTGTCGAAGTAGCTGTACCAGCGGTTTCATTTACTCACTGAGGGCTCCGAATGGACAGTGAACTCGGCTGAACAGTTTCTGAGGAGTATCGGATACCTAGAAATAGATTGAGACGAGACGATGGTATCATTTGACGTTGATTCCTTATTCACCTCCATTCCAACTAGCCTCGCTGTCGGCACTATTGAAGAACACCTTCAGGAAGTTGACCAACGAAGGCTCGTCACTGAACTCCTGGAATTGTGCCTCAGAACTTTCTTTGCTTCCAGTGAACGGGTTGAGAAGTAAAAGAAGGGAACGCCGATGAGCTCCCCCTGTCTGGATTTATTGCCGAAGCAGTTCTGTAGAGGTTTGAGCGACTGTTCTTTCATTCTTACTCCCTAAAATTCTGGGCCAGATACGTCGGCGTCACACTCGTCATAATCAGAAGAAGAGACGTTCAGGACTTTAAGGTCTTAGAGAACTCCATATTCCCGAGCATCTAATTTACAATGAAAGCGGAAAACAACAACCAGCTGCCTTTCCTTGATGTATAAGTTAGAAGGACACCTGATGGGAAGATAAGAACTACGGCATACCGTAAGGCAACGAATACCAGACGCATCCTCCAATTCCGAAGTAACCACCCCATCGGTCACAATCGCAGTTGTGTCACAACTCTCTTCCAGCGGGTTCAAATACGCTGTAGGAACGAAGACGGGAGAAAGGAGGTAGTGCAATACCTACACTCCCTATTCACAGCCAATGGTTATCTCCGATCCTTAATACGTGAGAGCCGAAGAAAGCCTACCAGTGAGCGACGTAAAGAGGGCAAACCGAAGTTTTGGCTCACAATCCTCTACGTGAGGAATGTTTCAGAGGCAACAGCAAGAATCCTGAACAATTTTGGGATTAGGGTGGTCCATAAACCAGAATCGACTATCAGGCAGCAGATAATGAGACTCAAAGACCCGTTACCGGCAACGGAACAATCAGCGCTGGTCTACAGCATACAGTGCCAAAATTGCAGTGCGAGGTATGCTAGTGAAACGGGCAAACGCCTCCGCACAAGATTGCATGAGCACCAGCTTGCAGCCAACCAAGAGGATAACCTATCACTGGTAGAGGGCCACATACAACAGGAGAAGCACAATTCCGCCTTTGAGGAAGCACGAGTCATCGGCCGAGCCAACGACAATACGGCCAGACTAGTGCTCGAATGTTGGTCCTTGGTTGGCACAATCAACAGAAATATTGATCTATATCCGATCTACCAGGCCCTACGGGCAAAGCTGCAGTCAGTCCAGACGGGGCCAACAGCACTAGGAACAAACCGCGGCTTCTCCGACAGCTGTCACCCTCACAACAGGGAGGAAAAGCCAATCGGAGGTTGCCCAACCGAGGTGAGACTCCTACCCACCTACGCGTCCAGACAACCGAAGGTGGTCCACACAGGGAGCGACAGCGGATCAGCCCATCCGCTTATGATGGCGGGGCTCACGTGTAGATAGGCCTCGCAACCACTACGGCCGCCATGTGGGGACAGAGTTCGCACAGGTGCGCCAACGGTCGGCTACGGAGGGACTACAGCTAATCCTAGGCCAACAGGCAATTCAGAGTTCCTGTGTCACGCATGCTTGGAACGCGCGACAGGCGGCAAAACAGAACACATCTAGGCAAGTAGAACAGCCACTTTACCACTCTGATGATGGAAAACTAGGAAGATTCCGAAACGTCAGCACCAATACAATGTAGCCCATGAAAGCGCCTCCTTTTCTTCTTCATGTTCTTTGGGGATGATGAACGGTATATATATATATATATATATATATATATATATATTGAAAAACGAGGTCCCGTTATCTTATCGCGTTCATCATCTCCTGAAGAAGACGAAGAAGAAGAGGGGGCGAGTTCATGGACCAAATTGTATTTGTACTGACGTTTCGAAAGCCTTCTCGCTTCCATCATCAGAGTAAAGTGCTTGCTGCTCCTGGTGGTCTTGAGTTAGTCAGTCTTGCCGCGTGCCTCGTATTATATCCATGGTGGACGCGTGAACTTTGACCTGCCCGATCGCCGCTGACTTCCTTAGACCTCCCCGAGGCTGAACGCCGGCGGGCTCGCGTGACTGCTGTCCCCTTTGGAGCCGTCGTAGGTTTAGGCAAGGCAGCGTGCCTGTTGGCCTCCCCACGTCAATCAGCGGACTGAGCAGTCGTTGCTGCTCTCGTGAGTTGTTATCCGTTTTACGGGCGCATTCGTGAGGCAGTGTTTGACTTTTGGTCATGTGACCTTCGGCCGCCACCCCGCTTTTCCGTGAGCCTGGGCTCTCGGTTCCGTGTGCTCGTTTGTTTATTGGCCCTGGCCGAACTGATCCGAGCCGTGTACGAAGCGCCTGGTAGGCGGGATGTAAGTCTATAGCTCGGTTGAGTGTACCAGTCGAGGACCAGCTCTCGAGCACCAATCTGGCCATCTTCTCATTGGCTCGGCCAATCACCCTTGTTTTGTCAAAGGCGAAATCATGGTTCAGCTGTTGTGCGTGACCATAAACCAAAGACAACTTGTCTTTGCGGTTGATTGCAAGTTGGTGTTCATGCAACCTTGTGCCCAGGCGTTTGCCCGTTTCACCAAACATACCTTGCATCACAATTTTGGCATGGTATGCTGTAGACCACTGCTGATTGTTCTGTCACTGGTAGCGGGTCTTTGGGCTTCATGACTTGCTGTCTGATAGTGCATTCTGGTTTATGAGCCACGCCAATCCCAAAAGGTTTTA